>JAPMNP010628424.1:0-13181 GCA_029874935.1 Atherina boyeri
GTCTCCACCCTGGGATAGACTTTCTTCCACCTGACAAGGCTTGGCCTGGATTACTGGAATACCTGGACAGGTGAGTCTACTAAAGAAGGTGTCAAGTGCATGTATGCGCTTGAGAGGGGAAAAGGCAGAGAGAAATAAGGAGAGGTAGTTTGTACTGCTTAGCAGCCTATTAGGAGCAAAACAGTGAGCTGGCACAACTTGGTCGTTGGGAAGTTGGCAACATGCTCTGCTTCAAAGTCCTCTTTGGTTATCCCATGAATAAATAACAAGAGGTCAGCAGCTCTGTTGATCAAGTCGTCATCGTTTTGATTTTCAATCTTCAACTCCCTCCTTTCTCCCCTCCCTGCTCTCATCATCTTTCTTGTTCTGCCTGCTAATTAGGCCAGGTCTTTGGTTTCCTCGCCATGTGTGATATGAGTTTATCAGAGCTGCCTGTCAGGCTGCAGGGGTCAGAGAACGGTGTTGTTGGACTAGACTGCAGACTGAGCCATGAGTCACAAACTTGGCCAGAGGAGAGAAGCTGACTATCGCTAACAGATCAAAACTGAAAGAGATGTTGTTTTCAAGCGCAAAGCTGTTGCTAAAGCAGAAGAAAAATATCTTTATAGGAAAACTAAATCATAAAGTACAACAGCAGCTATCTGTACGTAACCGTTTCATTATCACAATTACAGTGATCATAAAGTAACTACATAACTTGCTTGATGTTAATCTAAAAAAAAAAAAACAACACATCCACAGGCTTTTAAAAAACACTTCTCTGATGAGAGCTTTTGTCTAAGAGAACAAGTCTCAACTTTATGATGTTTCCTTTTGAAGCGCTCCATACATCATTTGGCATGTGACATTTAACACACAGCAATGAGAAGACAGTATTTACTGTACACAAATACTTTATACACTGATGCTTCTCATGTCTGTCTTTCAGTTAGTTAGATTTAATTAATTGTCATTAGTTTAAATCTACCTTCTAGCTTACAAAAACTAAACCTAAAAGCTTTTAAATACACGGTTACAGAACAGATAACAAACACATTTTACAACACCTGTAATGGGAACCGATGAGTTAAATGCCTACAATGTCAGTTTTAAGTGCAGATTATGTAAAAATGAATCATTTTGATCTACTAAAATTTGGAAAATGTTTTTTTTAAAAATGATATATTTTCTTACTCCCATCAACCCTGTGGAGTTCAAGTTGTTAAAGCCACGATTCAACAACATTAGACCATGTCAAACAAGATCCAGAGTGAGGTATGTTGTTATGACTTATGTTTGAATTTATATCTTTAAAAGTCTTTTAAGATCATTCCCATTTCTATACTCTTGTTTTTTTTCTTTATTTATATTTGCTAATTTAACAAGAAGAGATGACACACAGTGTTTGTAAAAACTTCAATGCCTTTCGCGATTGCAATTTTGTATAGCCTATTTCAAGCTTTTGTGTGATAGTAGCATGGCTGTTTAAATCGGTTTGAAGGATAGAAAAGATGATTGGGAGTTGGATGGAGTGGAAATGTCTTTCTATTGATCTAGTTTCCCCAAAATATACAGATTATGTTAGGACTGTAAAAGAAAGGTGAGGAGTCCAACACTGAAGAAAAACACAGAAAAAAGAAAAATGCAGAGGAATGTTCTTTTTATCCTTCCTAGCCCAATATATTACACCTCTGATATAACTATATTTTAGTAGATTGATTCAAATATCTCTGACAAAGGTAAAATAAATTTGATATGAGGTATCCTTAACTCCTTTGTTCTACATACAGTATAACCATAATGTTTTCTTAGATATAAAGAAAATAGCTCAATTCAGAGTTAATCCGTATGTTGTAGTTTCAACACATTGTCTTTAATGAGGTATAATAGATGTTTAGAAGAATTTCAGTTGATAAATGGTAGAAATTCAACCTGAAATCCTAATTTTGTCACAATTTCTCACATGTACTAGAAAAATAGGTAAATAGATCAAATTTATTTCCGCTGATGGCTTCTGTTAATTTTTTTCTCTGACTGGAATAAGATGTAAGATTCTGCTGTTGATAAAAATCTATGGATAAGAAAACACGCTTCATATGAATGTCAGCTAATTAAGATACAGTAATATCGTATCATTCTGTTGACAGAATAGCTTAATTTGTATTAAATGTTCATTCGGTCATTTTTTTCAAGTCATACAGATCCATTTTGAATGTGACATTTTGCTGTATTTTCCACCCCTAAAACAGATTACTGGGACACACTGCAGTGCATTCAAAAGAGGGCAGTGTAACCACACTTGCAGCTGATGTTCTTTCCTATTTCTGCTGCTTTTCTCACTTAAAAATATTACAATTGCAGTACAACATATACATATGAATATAGTAGTTCAAATTTGAGCTTCTGCAAATCAAACTTTTGCAACAGCAACTTGTTTTTTTTCTTTTTTAAATTATTAATCTATTTGTCATGGGCAAAATGGCCCAAGTATGACTAATTTTCAACAGACATTTCAACAGTCTGAGAGTAAAACCCAGTGGTCAAGCTGTGAGGAAAAAGCTGCACCTGGTAATTGCTGCAACACCCACTGACCCCTGTGCAATGTGCATCAGCGTACTCCTTCACAACACGTAAGAAAATTGCTTCATAGTTAGTGCATTATTGTTTCAGTGATGGCAGAGAGGTTGCTTTTCCTGGCCCTGGGTGGCATCATTAACACCGGCTGGAGCAACACGTTTAAATCAGATGGCTTTGTCACAGGTGTAACTACTGCTGTTCATGCATGTGATTAATGTCCCCTTTTTTGATTAATTTCCTATGTCGGCTAAGAAGCCCTCGCATTTGTGATTAATGAACCTGCAGCCTAATATAATATAATAGTGGTTTGGTACTTATTTTTTATGTGTATGTGCATGTGTGTGCATGTGTGTTCTCACTGTTAGCAGTGTGCAGCATCCCTCAAATCCCTAGCTCCAGTGCTGACAGCTAAAGGTCAAGCTGGAGGAAATCACACACAACATATGGACACTTTTTAACAGGAGAGTTGTGATGGTGGTAATATTTTTGGGCTTTTACAGTGATTCCTGAAGACCTAGAATCTTAAGTTTTGTTTACATTTACAGACACGGTTCTTGCCTAACAGGTCTAAGCTTCTACCTACCCCGTGAGGGCAGGGAAGAGTGAGACCAAGATGCCGCAAACCAAAGCCTTACTTTCCCCCCATCTTTTTAAAGAGGAGGGAAAACATGCGGCTTGGTTATCCTTACTGTTGACCTCTTGATGTCTAAGTCAATATTATCTCTTTTTTTCCCCCTGCAGGCCTTCCTTGCCTCACCTTCCCCATCTCCCCAGTGGTGACAAAGACGGAGGACACAGGGATCTGTAATTAGCTGCTTGACCCCGGGGTTGGGTTGTGTGACCCTGGCAGCCGTGAAGCGCAGATCCAGCCTGATCAGATGAGTAGTTCTGAGGGATCAGTGGTTGAAAGACAGCCGCCTCTGCACCTCAGCCAACCCAGTCACATTAGCCAGCGCTGCAGAGATGGGCACAGTTACAGGAGCCCAGCTGCTGAGTCCAAACAGGGTCACAAACACTTACCTGGGTAGGGTGCATACATAAGGACAAGTTTTTCAGCATCTCCAGACGCTGATGTGGCTGCAAAACAAACTACCTGCCACCACTCAAGGATGGGAAAGAAGGGGGGGGGACTGAGGGGTAATCTGACCCAGGTAGGGGAAGGAAGGCAGAGGGAGGGGATGGGAGGCGAGGGAGGAGCAGGGCTGGCCCTTGGTCAAGTGCCTTGTATTCCACAAACAGGCCGCATCCAGTTACACTTTACCTGAGAAGCTGAGCCTGAGGAGAGGATTCAAAGAAAGGCATGTGGACCTCCCTCCCTGCGGTGCACCTTCTTTAGCAAACAGAGAATTCCCTCTCAGAAAAACATTCTGATTTATTTTGAGAATATATATTTAGATATAGTTAAAATTGAGGTTAGTTCACATGGAAGTTTGCTGTTTTTCAACAACAGAATTATCAAAAGCAATGCACTGCACGTAGGTTGATAATTGATAAATGTGGCTCAGCTGTCTGCGCTGCCTCCCCTGCTCACTACACTAATTAAAAGTAGCGAGATGGGAGAAAGGGAGAGAGTGTCATCAAGGACACGCTGGGAGACGTTCACCTGAGACAGCACAGACACTGATGCTCGGGGCACATCAGTGTGACCTCAACGCCGCCACTGTTTGAAGTTGTGGCAGAGAGAAAGAGACACAAAAGGGTCTGGATCTGAAACTGCTGCCCTTGGGGGAATAAAGCGATAGGAAGAAATAGAGAGGAGAGAGTGAGGAGATGAAGACAAGGGAATAAAACTGTTAGTTTCTTCCCACATCTCTGTGTGAAAGTTGTAGCCTCCTCTTTAGGATACTTGTAATGTTGTCTCACTCTCTGTTTCTCATCCCTCATTTGTTTTTACCTCTTTACCTCTCTCAAGTCATCATGTTTACACAAGCTGTTACTGCCATTTCCCTGTTGTCTAACCCTCCGCTGTTTTTTCCTCCGTCTTTCCCCTCTTTCTTTGTCTTTTTCCTGCTGGTTGGAAATCTGCAAGGCTTGCTCATCGGCGCCAGCCTCTGTTAATCCCCTCCCAAAGCACCTTAGCAACGCTAGGAATTTAGAGATGGTAAAAAAAAAAAAAAAACACGACGACGACAACAACTGTTCTTAACACTGGGCTCGTATTGGCAAGAGTGGCCCCATCTTGAGATGTGTGTGTTTTCCATAAGTAGTTCAGAACAATCTGGAAGGGTGTGATAACCATGGATCTCTCAAGAGTGTGAATTTGTGTGTGCGTGCCCTGTCTTAGTGTGTGCGCACAAAGAGGGAGAGTATGTTTATGTGATATAGTTTCTATATAACACCAGCAACCTGGTAATCACTGCATGTAGTCACCTGAGATGCTCATTATCTTGTCTGTGTACATGTTTTGTCTTTGTCTGCTCTCTTAGTGTGTACCTCAGTGTGCACTGCACACACCTGGATGAGTCGATAAAAGGCTAAAATATATGGGGAAAAACAAAAAAAAACATTAACCACTACTGGCATAGAAAAAAAAATGTCTGTTATCATATGCCTAAGTTTGATGTTAGCCAAATGCCTTAATTATAGCAAAAAAGAAAGAAAGAAATCAATAAAGCAAGGTTAGAACTCTCACAGCAATTATGACATCAGTTATTTTTCATTTATTGGCTTTGTGGTTTTCACACGACAACACAAGTCATCCCCCCCACCTCTCGCTTTCTATGCCCAAAATCAATTACTTAGGGGCAATGGTAAAATAATTGAGGGCACATTTAGGCCTTGGGATTAATAATACATAGTTTAAATGTTAAAAGATACTTTCTTTTTTCTTTTTTTTGTTGTTGTTGTAACTTCTCACTTTGAGGTATTAATTTACCACTTAAATCAAATGTGAATATAAATGGAGGAATTACAGCATGTCATTCTTAGGCAGCACATAGATGCAAGAATTTTTACAGAATGTTCTCTTTTTCCATCAAAAGCTTTGCATGTCAACAGAAAAACAAACTCCTGTCTTACAACATATAATCAATCTTTTTTTGTTAAAAAGAAAAATCAAAACAGAAACATTTAATATGCACAATTATGCACAGGACAGATGCTAATTTAAACTTAACAGTATATACAAATAATAAATGCTTATTTCTTTCATATTCTCTTAATTCAAACCTATCTGCCAGAGGTTTGTGTTCAAATGAAATATTTACACTAACTGAGAGAAATGGCTGAGTAGGAACAGATAACAAAGCTTCAAGTGATTCCCTTTACCTAGTGCTTTATCTATACAAGTTTCCCATTGGCTGGTCCGACATCACATTAAATACACTCAAGAGCGTAGAAATATTCATTACAGGCATTTTGACGGATTTTACAAATCTGAAAATGCAGTGGGTTCTTGGAAAACATGCCAGCTGAGGGACTAAGGGTATTAAGAGAGTGAAGCTGGCTCCAGTGAAAGGGACTGGGGAAGGAGAGCTGTTGCAGGCATGGCAGTTTGTATGTGTGTGTGCACGTGTGTGTGTTTGTTTTTGCCAAGATGGGTGAAATAGGCTATTGGGCTTGGGTTGTTTCTTTGCCAGGTAAGCCACATTTAAGTAAAGAAAAAAATCTACAAGCTCTGAAATGACTTAGATACCAAACATCAAGCCATGGGAGGAAGGGGTTGTATAATTAAGGGGTTTAGAGTCAGAGTATTGCAGTGGAAAGAGCTAATGGGGGAAATTTGAGGCTCTGACTGTCACTGACATTTTCCAAAAGGTCTTTTTGCCCACAGCACCTATCTCCTGGTGCTTAATGTAATGATGGCCTGCCAGTTGAAGAGACAAGGTGCTATCTGTTAATCACAGTCCTCCTTCAGTGATCCACGTCCACTGGTGATAGCTATGATGGTCACTTTGCTGGAAGAGGAAGACAGAAAAGGAAAAAGATGGACAGATGTTATTGAATTGTATGAGCATCAAATGTCAAATAAACAAAGATGTAGCAAAACAAACCATTCCTTGTAGTTTCATATTTCCTACAGATTGAAGACACAAATTAGTCTTCAATCTGTTTTTGTTGTTTCTGTTTCTGAATATGAAACATCCACATCCAGCTGTGCGTGTAAAATAGCCAATAAGTTATCAATTCAATAAGAAATTAATTAGGTTAATCCTACGTTAAACAGCCTGATAGCTGACAACAATCTAATGGCTCTGGAAACTAATTGAGTAGGGTTGTAATCCTTAAAAACAAGCTATCTGTGCTTCTTCGACATTTTGCTGTGACATACAAATCCTTCACTTGTTCCAATCTGACCTATCTAAACAACCCAGGTTGTTGATCACTTGACCCAGCGGAGTTCAAAGGTCAGCCACTTCAAACAGCTATCAGTGTGCTGCAGGTTGCAGCAGGCGCCATAAAACTGCTGTTTCTTATCTGAACTCTTTGACCCCTCATTAACCCCTCGCTGCTGCTTTTAGAATTATCACCTGACACAGAGGAGCAGAAATCCTTCACAGCATCTGGTGGGCTCATGTGTATGTGTGTGTGGGCCACAGATAGAAAACACCTGAGCTGGTGCATGTTAGTGAGACTTGGTAAGAGTGCCACTCAAACAAAGAGTTAGTCGACAAATAAAAGCAAGACTATTGCTGCCCAACTGGGAATTAAGAGTAAGTTTCTCTGCTTGTTGGAGAACCTGCCCTTCTCTTTAACAAACCATGGAGCATTTGTTGGTTGAATGATGTGCAACCTCTGGTGGCCATGAGAGCAGCAAGTCCAAATTTGCCAAATTTAGACATTGAGAAATATATTTAAGTAAAGGTTTGCCATCCTATTAGCCCTCTTCATTGCCAGTTTTAAGGTAAGCCTGCTTCGCCCTCGTTGTGGCTTGTTGTATTGTGTGTGAGAGTAGAGGCGGAATGGGACCAACGTTGATGGGCTGCGCTAATATGCCCCTGAGCAAGCTACATACAGTAGCAAATGTGTAAGGGCAATTCAGCAGGGTTGGCCCATTGTATTACTGATGATACAATCATCTTTCAGCTAATTTCGTTATGCCAGCTTGGAATGGATAAACAAACACTTTTTCAAATATGGCTTTTTAACATTTTAACCCAGCAAGGATACACCTGAGAGCTGGCAATAAAAGTAATAACAGAGGCTAAACAGGACCACCATATGTGATAACATCAAGGCAACATTGCAGAACTCTCCATTCTAAACAACGGCGCTGTTGATACTGAGCCGATTCCAAGATGCAGGGTTGATGTGTATGAGGACACCGCTATTTTGGCCTGAGCCATTACAGTTTTTTAGTTCATAAGGAAGCACGTGTGGATTACAAGGAACAATTAAAGGTTAACGACAACACATTTGTTTTCATATGAGATGCGACCATTAAGTGAAAGAGGCTATTGATAGAGAGATGGGACACCTCTCTTTGGTCTGAGTAAACTACCAAACAACCAAAGGAAACCAGTGGCATTTTAACAAGGACATCTTTTTTGGATGATAAAGTGCAACTGTTGAGTAAAGGTCCATTGCCTGGACGTAACCTGAAAGTGAAAAAAACACTTGCTATATGTTAGTCTTCAGCAGATGTCACATAGTTGAAAGCACTGTGCGTAGTGGGGCCATGCATCCATGTGAATGGCTCCTTTACTTAGTATCAACAATGCAATACTACGTTGTTAGCATCAGTGTTGTGCTAGTTACAGTTACTAGTTACTTTGTTCAAAAAGTAACTCAGTGACTTTACTGAAGCAGGATAAAACCTTTTGAGGTTTGAAAAGATTATGGTTTGGGTTAAGATACACCTCTTCACAATGGTAATTTGCTTACATTGACATTTTGATGAGAAGAATAAACATAAATGACAACACAAGATTTTGCAGCCAAGATTTTTCGGATACCTCAGTGAAGAGTGACAAAATGCAATTAATGCTGACACTACAGGAAATGCCTGAGGATCAACAAAGCAAAGTAATTCTCTACTGACCACAGATTCCTTTGTAAAATTTCACATCAATGCATCTACAGTACATACTGTATATTTGACCTATATCACACCTGATCAAATAATGTACTTACAGCCTTGCAAATAAATGCATATGGACTATTTAAATATATTTATATATTTTAAAATGATTTATATAAGTATGAAAAAAACAGAGAGCAGCAGAAACTTTGTATCTGCACATCCAAAGTTTAATTTAGCAGTCAATGTATGATCATTTAAACGGGGATTTTAGTAACAATATTTTTATTTTCCAGTGTCAAATGTTAATGGTCAAATGAGAGGAAGAATGAAAAGAGGAAAGTAAAAAAAGGCAGAAATAAAGTTATAGAAATCTGCAAGTGTCATAAGTTTTGAGGAGATACACTTTCACCCAGTGCTGCAATACACTGCATTAAAAAGTTTTCATTGAAATGCACAAGTTTCCAAATTCATTATAATTTTTCTGCTGCTCTAAATTAGGGATATTGCATATCTTGAGTGAAGAACACGGAGTTATGTATCACATTTAATTAAGAAATCAATCTAAATTCCTTTTTTGCCCTTGAACGCCAACAATAGTCCAATCTCTGCTGCCAGTGCAAAGCTAAGTTTTTGTCTCCAGGGCTTGCAAAAAGAAATTATTTGTGGAAACACATTTAAAAAGAAAACAAGAAACAATACATTCTAGACTAAAAATTATTTTTTTAACAGCAAAAACAAAATGATTGTAAGACACTAAAACAAAAGGCTCTTTTTTGCTCTTTAGGACACAAGCACAAGGATGTTTGATGATCTGTACAAGTTAGAAGGAGAAGCACGAAAAAAAGGTTTCATTCTAAAAAGCCTGGCTTTTGATGGTTAATGTAACTCAGACAAGTATGGCTCTTTCTCGTGGTATCAATTGTTTCTTCATTATAATACCATACTATGAAATATAAGTACACTTTCTGCCAGCACACTGATGACTAATTCATGAGGTTCCTCTGTGTCCATTTTTAAAAAAAAAAAGTATATTTATTGCAATTTAGGAATTATTTATAGTAGTTTTGGTCAACAACTTTTCTATGATATTCCCCTTTTAACAAAAGCTTATTTTATTGTTGGTATTGAGGCTGGATTAAGGGATCCAACACCAAAGGTTGCATGTTTAAACAGGCCAGTTAAAGCTTGTCATAATGTCTGATTTATCACCTATGCTCTGAAGGCTGAAACGTAATGGTTCAATGTACCTCCACTTCCTGGAAGATGGGTGTATCCTATAACATGAAGGGATGGCATGAGATGGTATCCTACTGGCTGCATTTCTGATAATCACAACTCTGTGATAATCAGGTCCATTTACTACTTTTGACTGTATTACAGAAATCAAGTCCTCCAAACAGCAGGACAGTAAATAAGCTTTTATCTGTCTTGATAACAAGTTGAAAAAGAGGAAATGCAAAAAAAATTATAAAAAAGAAAACATAATCAATCGGCCTGTCTTTTTGTGTGCAAGCTGTTATTGTCAATTTCAGAGCCTCCGTGTGAGACGTTACGGTAAGTACATGCATGTTTCTGTAAAGAAAAAGTGAGATATTTTCATAGCCAAGTCATCAGAACCCTCAGAGAAAATTAGCATTTAGACCCGAGCATTATGAAGCGATTGGTGCCAAGCTGAGCTGGAACTGATTAAAACCTACATCTAATGTAGATTAATTTGACGTGGGGCTGAACAACGATCACAGTTTCTCATTGTACTCAACAACCAGATGGTACAGAGTGTAAGCGGGTTATGCGACCAGTGTAAAAGGGATTTAATGTATTTACAATTGGAAAGTATAAATTTAAATTCTACTTTTAGCTTTTTATTATTTTTTTCTATAATTTTTTTTTCATTTGATGAGAATAAGGCAACATTACCTGATTAAGTTATATTTAAGCAGCAGAACTGCTTTGTTATGTTTAGGAAAGAATAGTAGTTTAGGTTAAAACAGACACTTTCTTTTTGTTAACTACAAACCCCATTTCCAAAACAACTGAAAAGTTTTTGAAAGTGTAGCTAAAACTTAAATATGTAATTAGTAAACTTGCTTGGGTTTTTATTTAACAGCAAAAAGTACAACATAAATTATTTTTCATGATTTCACTGACCAACTTTATTGTATTATATAAACGGTTGCTGTTATATATACTGTAATACAGAATAGGTTCTGCTATTGTTCAGCGGAAATAACCGTGGACCTCTCGACTTAAAACATGTCACCTTGATGGCAGCATATGGCTCTCCAAAATTTTATGATACATCTCCATATAAACAGTATATACCCAGTAACATATCCTGGTCACAAATTCAGCCAACCTTTTATTTTATTTGTTTTTTCATTTTAAAATGACTGATTGACATTCTCTGTTAGAGTTTGGCAAAAAAAATGGTGAGGGTTGACACGTCCTTCCTTTTAGAGACCAAACCTTTGTTTCTTTTATACAAAATCCTGCAACCTCACCTGACCTCATTTGAAGTGCTGACAGTATAGTCTTCCATGGTGCTATTCCTTTTATATTCTAGACTTGCTTTCCCTCCCCTCTTTTTCTCTTCTTTTGTTTTTGTTTCAGTTTGGTAAAGGTTCATTTAAAAAAAATTACATTTTGGAACTTCACAAGTTTCCTGGTAATGTGTTTTGTAAATTGTCATTAAGGTGTGAGGAATAAACACGGAATTTACCAAAGTAACTCCTGCGATCTCAGAAAGCAACTATAATTGGATAGATCTGACTGGGAGACAAATAAGACGCCATACAGGGGATAGAGCCGATAAGTCCTCCGATCTCAAAGGCCCTGAAATACGATGCATACGAGCATTTCCATCATGTTATATTACCTGTCAACAACAAATGGAGCAAGCCTCATTAAGAAGTGTTTACTTTGAGATGCCACAAGGTTCGCACAAAGAGAATAGAGAGGAGTGGCTTGTTCTAGCTTGTATAATGCTTTTAACAGGACATTAGTTTGAGACCATTATACAAAAGTTATTTTATTTAATTCACTTTTTCCTTTTGTTTTTATTTGCTGTTAACACAATATAACAACGGAGAGAGGGTCAGGCTTTTACTGGTTAAGTTAAGGCGTGAGCACTACTTGGTTTGTGGTTCAGAAAAGCTCATGGCTCGTCTTAAGCAACACTAATTTACAGCTCAAAATTTTGGTGGTTGTCAAAGTGACAGCTCAACATGAGAGTTTGTTCTCTGTTTTTAACTGTTTGCCAAACTCTGATATCTGACGTCCTTCGCTACATGCAGAGCAACACTAAATAGCTGGTGAGAAGGATGCCATTTACCAGTGTTGATGGTAAATGGCATCATGTGTAAGTGTTATGACATTTCAATATCAAGTTGATAAAACACATATAGTGATATTGTGATTTGATCTTAGCTAATTAAAATCAGAACTTCATTGACAGTAAATTGGGGGTTTTGAACAATTATTAAGATTCCTTACCTCTCATTTTGGTTATAGTCAAACAAAATTGTGGAAGAAATCCAAAAGAAAAGGGGAATTAGTGCATACCAGTACAGTATATTTTTTCGAGTTTTGATGAATGATTTTGCATGATTGTGAGTTAATAATCCGATATCATGACAGCCCAAGCTTTAAAATGTAATATAAATTGGAGGAAATAGTGTTTATTGTTAATACTGTAGTCAGTCCTGTTACTGCTCTGATACCATTAAGCTGTGCAGTACACACTGGCACACCAAGTGGAGAGACATATTCTTTTAGAAAGTGCTAAAGACCCAATAACAAGGGGAAAACAAACCTGCAGCCAACAGCAGTGTTTGTGTTTGTGCAGATGTTAAAAGTTCAATTACGCCATGCTTTTTATGGTGCCTGTTTTATTTCACATTTAGTGATCTAAAAATATTTCAAGCAGTTGCTGACTCTGTTAAGGGTGTCAATTGAATTAGTGGGGGCAACAGCAAAGCTGTTTTTAATCTGGTTATGTGACATCAACCCAGTATTTATTTTTATGCCATAGGCTACTTCAAATCAAAAATTAAAAGTGCATTTTAAGAATAAAATGTGAATTGCCATTTTTGCTAGAAAGGTTGCTGTGTTGCAGAGGACTGAGTTCCATATTTCCTGCTCAAACTGGCAGAACACTGAGTTTTAACCTCATCGGTCGGATGTGTGTAGAGGTACAGCTGAGTGTGACTTCCATGTGTGAGTAGACAAACACATTTTAGAATATCGAGACTGATGACACTTCTGAAATTGGTGGTTGTATGTTTATTATTTATGATAACTCCCTGCTGCATCAGAGGGCAGCAAGACATGAGGAAGACTTCCTTTTATAAATCAATCATCGCCTTTCGACTGTGCATTTAATGTGTTTTTTTTACTTGGCTCATTTTTGCAGTGTATTGTTGCATTGTGTTTTGCCGTGTTTGTGCTACATTTCCTCTGATTTTCTTTTTTTTTCAAATGTTCTTGTAGACAGAATCACCAAACTTTCCCCTGAGGACATATTTTCCAATACAGAAGACTTACTGTGTTTCATTTGAATGAAGCACCCACACATTTACACATCTTCAACTTGTTGCCATATCTGCACAAGCACAAACAGATGAGAAAAGCTCTCAAGGGAAGCACGGCTGTGGTCCTACGTGTA
>JAPMNP010628442.1:0-18494 GCA_029874935.1 Atherina boyeri
CGGGAGCGGGGATCGAACCGCCTACCCCACGATCATTGGCCGACCTGCTCTACCAACTGAGCTAAAATGCCGCCAGTAATTAAGTTCTTCACTTCATTTTGACTGTTATTGAGTATGTTTCTAATGTGTGATTATTACAGTGAATATGACTTTCAACCACTGATTAATAATATTACTTAGAGATCTCTTCTCACAAGCAACTTTTTTTGACTTTAATTACTCCTGATAGAGCATAAAAAATTTATTAGATCTGCTTCAAATTGAAGCTGTTTGTATCTAGAACTGCAGCTAAGTTTCCGTTAAATTACTCGAGAAAAATGCATCACTTGTCTGTCTATAGGAGGTAGTTCAGAAGGACATGGATTTTCTTTGCTGACACATCCAAAAACTCACACCAACTGGACAAGATTTTTGTAAATTTTTCCATCTGACGAGAAATTGGTATCTCCACTTAAAACAATTTCTACATCTGTCATTATTTGGATCCCGCCTGGATGTTTGAGGTTCCCTGTTCAGAACAAATTGTACCGAGTTTGACTCCAAGAGGTTGTTTTCAAAAACTTCTGTTGGAAGTTTCTATGCGATCACATGGAATGTCAGCCGAAGGTGCAAAGCTGTGAGCTTGGTTTGTAACATCAAAATGGGTTTGAATGTTAGTTCTGGCTCCATCAGGCAACTTACCAGTGTACCAGTGTGATGTGGCATTTTAAGCCTTGATTGCAGCCAAAGTAGACTTTCAGTGAGCTAGGTCCAGAGTTCAATATTCTGACTTTATTAGTCAGGAAGGAGGCACAACAGGTCATTTGATTATTGTGGATTTTTTTATATCTGACCTATTCTGTTTGTTACATTATTGAATAAACTGTTAAGTCATTCTTTCAAGTCTTAATATAGGAGCAAACAAGTATTTGATTTAGAATATATTGCATTTCAATGCTGCTGTAACACACTATACAACATACATCACTTGCTATTGAACAGGTCATAAGAATATCATGTCATGGCTTGTGCTTGTTCAGAGCAGCAAACACAGATGGGACAAAATCCAATAGATATGTACTGGTGTTGCATTTGAGGAAAAGATACGTTTGTCCCAAAGGAAGAAACTTCAACTCACCATGTGAGGGATGAAGAGAATCACCAACAGTCGTCTTGACATTTAACACAGTCAGTGTTTTAGTATTAGTCAGACAGACCAAAAGGAGCTGCAGAGTTCCACCGCTGAGACTAGAGTATCTGTCCATAGCACCACAATAAGCCGTACACACCACAGAGCTGGGCTTTATGGAAGAGTGGCCAGAAAAAGCCATTACTTAAAGAATGTTTAGAGTTTGCCTAAATGCATGTAGGAGACTCCCCAAATGTATGAAGGAAGGTGCTCTGGTCAAATAAAACTAAAATTTAAATTTTTGGCCACCAAAGAAAACGCTACGTCAGACCCAATACAGCTTATCACCCCAAGAACATCATCCCCACAGTGAAACATGGTGGTGGTAGCATCATGCTGTGGGGATGTTTTTCAGCAGCAGGGACTGGAAGACTGGTCAGAATTGAGGGAAATATGGATGGAGTTTTGCCTTGAGGAATAGGGAAAAATCTTTGTGACTAGATGTGACAAGCTAATAGAGACTTATCCAAAGCAACTTGCAGCTGTAATTGCAGCAAAAGGTGGCTTTACAAAGTACTGACTTCAGGGGGTGAATAGTTATGCACATTTAAGTTTTCTGTTATTTTGACATACAGTATGTGTTGTTTGCTTCTCAATAATAAAAAAAATCTCATCTTCTATGTTGTAAGCATGTTCTGTAAATGAAATGGTGCAAACTCTCAAACAATCCACTTTAATTCCAGGTTGTGAGGCAACAAAACACAAAAAATGGCTGGGATGAATACTTTTGCAAGGCACTGTAAATCATGCGTGTACTTGAGGGTGAACTGGTTTTGACAGGGTTCCAATCACACAGGGGCTTTTAGGGGAGCCTTATTTTTGGGCCTGCACCACTACTTACCCAAGTCATGTGCACAGTATTGGAGCACAGCAGTGTACAGGGTTACTGCCAGGAAGATTCTTACTGTATGCAGCTGATACCATCAGAAACATCTCAGACTGGAATGGAAAGTTCTTTTGACAACCACAAAAAGCAGCAAATGGAGCAGTCGCCACTGGGGTAGCTTATAGCACACCACAAACAATGCTGCCATTAACAGTGCTAAAGGAAATGCAACGGATTATTGGCATCATAAGGAAAATGTATTAATTGGAAAACTTAATTAGTTGATCATTAAATGAGTAAACACACAACAATGACCAATTAATGCTGTTTTTTCATTTAAGAAATTTAAATTGGACCTTTAAAGATATCTTTACAAATGTAATATACAACTTTTACAATATATGTATACACACTATATGACAATACAATATTTTGCTTGCTCCTATAAAGATGCATGTTCATGCACTGCAGCAATGTGCGATCTGGCAAGAACATCAGTGTAACATTCTTCTGCTGTTGCATTACGGTTCAATCTTGTTCCACTTTAGTTACATATTCTTTTAGTAGAACTCAAATATACAATCAAACTTAAGACATTTGACTAATTTCTATCTTCAAAGTTCATAATGCTCATATTTCCAGTCACATTCTGCTACGATAAGAGTCTCTCATGAGTTAACATATTGGATAGCAAAGTTTGTGTTGGATCATCACAATTAAAGCCTGATGGTTTCTGTTTTGCAGGTGGTCCTGAAGCCTTCTGTCAGCATCCCTTGCCTGAATAAATGGGACTTCTTCACAGATGAGACTCTGTCGACCGGGCCATGCTACGACTGGAAGACGATGGCTGTGAGGTCAGACAGCTTGGAGGAGGCAGACACCATCGCCAACAGTAAGAGGAGGATTGTGTGGCCGTGTTACAGCAGCGTGAGCCGCGCCCAGCCGGACGCCATCACCAAACTCCTCGCTGTAAGAATTTGTCACCAAAGATTTGTTCTCAAATGTTGTCCTGTAGGCCCCTTGTGTCATTCCTGTCTTTTTTTGTTCTTTATTCTTTTTTGTTCGCAGGACATCGAAAAGCTGGAGGGTGAGCTAAACCAGGCCCCGGAGAAATGGCAGACGACTCTGGAAAGAGTCCGACTCAGCATACAGGAAGACTATAAGCAGGAAGGAAATGTACGTGATGGAAGAAGAAATGATGTTGCATTAAATAAAATACCAGGAACTCTTGTACATTTTGACTCTTGCTCAGTCATGTAAAACATTTTTATTCGTACATGTTCGTTCCCACGGTGACTTTATTTTGTGTGTTTGCAGCTTCGTAAGCAGTCTGTGTCCATCTCAGGCCTCATTCCCACGTCCAGCATGCAGGCCTTTCAGCGACGCTCCATGCTGCACCTGCCAGACAGCGGCCTGGGCGAGGACCAGAGCACCGCCACAGCCAACGGGATCAACCGCCGCGCTGCAACACTTTACAACCAGTTCACCCCCAAGAGTGAGGAGAACAGGTGGGTCGTGAACTTCATGAGCTCCGGAACAAATAAGAAGTCCACATTTGATTCACTTACTAACTGCTGCCGAGGGGGCGGTTCAGTTTTAGAAGATGATTCAGCACTGCGGTATGCTGCGTGTCATGTTTGTGAGGATTGCCTGTACTCTGTTAAACTCTGGGTGTGTAATTTTACAATTACAGCGAGGTTAAAGTACAGTCTCTTGGCTCCAATATCTGGATATTTTCTTCTGAACAGTCATTAAAATCTACTTTATAGAAATTATTGGTAACATTTTTCCATATGTTCCTCATTTTTCACATTTAAAAGGAAGTTCTGACAGACAAAACTTTCAAAAGATAACATGAGTGAATCAGAAACTACATGTCAAATAACAGTACTCAGGTGTTTAACTGTATTTTTATTTTCAATTATACAGGAATCATGATCCTATAAATTCTGTGACACATGAATCAGATTTTTGAAAATCTATGGAGAGCAAAAGAAAAATGTTTTCATTATCAGTTAAACAGCTATGTGAAAGCTGAGAAATTATGAAATTTCAAAGCTCTGTCAGAACGTTTGGTTATGATTACTATACTCTTACACAACAAGAACACAATGTACAGAGGGGGCTGGAGGTGGTCCTTTACTTATGTAAAATCATGCCTCTGGATCTTTTTTTGTTGACCTGTTGGTCTCTCAACCCTCTCAGGAGGAAACATTGGGATCCACTCTGTTTAACTTTGATCATAAAAAGGAATAATGCTAAGAAACAAAAACAGAATTAGAAATATTGTTCATGCAGACACTCATTTATAATCTAGATTATGTAGAGATAACATCCAAAGATCTAAATGATCTGTAATCCCACCCTGATGTTGTGCAGGTCTTACGAAGGAATCCTGTACAAACGTGGGGCGTTGCTGAAGGGCTGGAAACCTCGCTGGTTCGTGTTGGATGTTACAAAACACCAGGTGGGCGAGTTTCCTCATTTATCTTAAAGAAGCACTTTACTCTGACCTGAAGGACAGGGAGCCATTTAACTATTTGTCTTCACAGCTGAGGTACTATGACACTGGAGAGGACACAAACTGCAGAGGCCACATCGATCTGGCTGAGGTGGAGTCTGTGATGATCGCCGCACCCACTATCGGAGCCCCGAAACACATCAGCGAAAAGGCTTTCTTTGATGTGAGTACAAGATGACCTAAATGACACATCTGCATCACTGCTCAGATGTCCAGGAAAAGTATTTTGGAAATGAAGCAATTGCTCATCAGAAGACATGAGGACAGTGTTACTTGGTGGGTGAAGTGGTCATATGATGGATGATCAGTAGTTTGATCCCCAACCTCTCCACTGCTCGTGACATCCTCATCACTGTGACTGTAGAATTATTATCTGTGAGACCCCTTTTAGTCTCACATTGTTTAGAAACTATGTGAATCTTTACAAGTGAGGCTTTTGCCAAAAGCAACTGAAACCATCTTATATTGTGAATCCATATTCAGTTCAGCACAGCATGTCAGTGTTGAACAGATATGATTTATTTCCTGACTTTATTAAATCGAACCATTTCTTAATCACTGACATAATGTGACCATTATTTATTTCTTCTTTATGACTATTATTAGTGTTGTTCTTTACAGATTGTATTAACCTTTAATTCATGAAGCCATTAAAAAAAAAAAAACTTGCAGGTGCTGCAACATTTTGCAGTTTGAACATTTAAAAGTTTATATTGGACAGTTTGGAAAGTTTGCAAAAATATGTTATGCTTTACTGAGGTAGAAAAATGAATCCAATGATGCAAGTGATGGAGAAACAGACTTAGTTCTTGATCTTGTATTGGCAACATTTGACTCAAACATCCACTGAGGAAACAAAAAGATCCGTGAGGATGTTTGAGCTGCTATAACAGTCTTTTCTTCATGTCCTCACCACGTCTCTTATTTGTGGGATCATTCGTTTGTCCTGAACCATGTTAATGACTAGCCTGACGTAGCCATACTCTACTCTAGTCAGAATGTGAGTCTGATACCGCTCCATTGGGCTGTGATTAACTGTTTTAACTGAACCAGGGAAAAAAATGCCTCTGCACTCAATTGGATAGACCTATAACCAATCAGAGCAACGGCACAAATTCAACCCAGGCGCTCTTTGGTGACGTTTTTGATTACGTTACTGTTGCTCACCTCTCCATCATCGTAAGCCCGATTTGATTGGTCCGAACAGTTTTTGTTCGGGCATAATTGCTCCTCAACAGAGCAACGCCAGACCGAACTTCCAAATCTCAAATGTTGTGGGCGGGACTAAGTTCAGCTGGCACCCAGGCTAGTTAATGACATCATTGGCCTTTATTTGGCATCTTCTTATACTGTCAGAAATGTTTAGCTTTTTCTTTAGATGATATTCTGGAGGGGAAAAAAGTTAGTTTACATAAACTTTCCATTGAACTGTTTAACATTATTACCTGATTGTGTGTTTTCCTTTTTGTATGACTATTAACCTCTTTTATCTGATACCCCTGTAGCTGAAAACCAGCAAGAGAGTTTACAACTTCTGTGCATCAGATGCTCCCAGTGCTCAGGTGTGGATGGACAAGATCCAGAACTCCATATCTGATGCCTGAACACTGAGGTTTAACTACATATTACCCTCGTCAGATACAACATCAGGAGGCTGAGAGCACAAACATGACGATAGCTGAGTGTAGCTTTCAGATTTCTTTCATTTTGGGACCACAGTGAATAAAGTGCCTGGTTGTGGAGGATGGACTCTGTTTATGCACCTCTCTATATGCTACTTAGCTGGTGCTGCCGTCACCCTGCAGGTGGAACACGGCCTCAGCTGTCAGCTCGCTCCGACAGGGTTCAAGTAAAGATAAGCTGAAGTTTTAGGGGACTGCACTACCAAGGAAATATCCTACTTAAGCTGTAAATAGATTTGAGCAATATCACTGGCCATTAAAAACTGTGGGTTCAATTTAAGATTAAAAACGAATATTAAAAAAATGCTTGTAAAAGATTTTCTATCAGATATTTTACTATGAGGAAAGGTTAATGCTGCTTACTGAAACGTATGAACCGCCAAAAACTCAGAGATTTTAATGCACAAAGTAAAAAGCAGTTTGTTTGCACTTAGCGCTAAAGTATGCATTTCTTATCAAAAACAGATTTTGTAACAGATGCAGACATCCAGGCTTAAAGCATTACTTTAAAGTATACATTTGATGTTTCCTCATGTCAGATTAAATAAAAAAGAATTTGCACAGTGAGTTCAAAACATTTTTCTATTTAATTATGTGATGTTTTCGCTATTTTTATTGAATGTTTATTGACTTTTGCTTAACTCATGTCTCATGTAATGTAAATTATTATTTTTTATTAAAATTGTAACTGTGCAAGTGTGGTGGTGTCATGTTTTTCTGTAAATACCTTTTGTGACATTTCATTTTATATTCTGTATGTGCTGAACTTGAGCATACTTTTCTAACTTTAATTCTAATGTGTCTGTAGTGTTTGTTCTTTTTATATGTGTCCTTACTGGTGCAAAAAACCCAAGTGGCCTGTTCCCTGTTTGTGGTAAAACATTGTTCAGAAAATGAAAAGGAGACTTTTTGTTGTTGTTAAGATTGTCCAGGCGGCCTCTGTGTCTTTTGAGGGCTTTTAAAGAATATATCATGTAGGACATGTGGTTTCAGATCCCCGTCTCATCTGTTTTCTGTCTTCGTGCAGCCTATACAGCTTCATTGCAAAAAGTTTTTTTTAAAAAAAGCACATGAAAAAATTCAAAGATGTCAAAGTTTTTCTTTTGGGTTACTGTATCTTTGTACCATGTTTTTGTGGTGACACTAAATTTTTGAAAATAAATATACTTGAAAGTAAATTTCTCTTGTTTGTTCATATGTCATCAGCGATAAGGAAAGTCAAATTAAAAGAAAACGTTCTTCATTTCTAAACAATGTAGCATGCCTAGCAGAAGTATTTACTCTCTTTGGTATTTTACTCTTTGGTATATTTTTTTGCTTTACATCCTTTAATTAAAATGTTTATAGGTTTGTATGTGATTTTCGTTTTTTTTTAAATACCTGGTGTTTTGTTTGCTCTCAAAACACATCAGGGAAAAGCAATCTCAAGAAATACAGAGTAGAATTAGGCTACACAAATTATATATTCCTTTAAGTACCATAATATCTGTTTGAAAATGGAAAGAGTACATTAAATCAATAACCTGGAGACTGAAAAGTCAAAAGACAGGTTTGGTATGTGCAAGAGCACCCTTCGGGATAAATAACAAATGCATGTAGAAGAAGACGTCAGACATGTATACAACTTTGACGTAGTTACCTGTAATGCAGTCATGCACCTAAGGGTATTGGAGTCACTCACACACAAAAAGTTTTATGTCTGGAAGAATTTTGGCTCTTGATGGCCACCATCCATTCACAAATGTGCTTGGCATCTGAATTCATGTCTATATCCATCTTTACCACCTAGATCAGTAATTTGTACACATGGTACCTTTAGTCAGAGGTAACAAAGGGGCCAAAGCTAAAAAAAAATAAAAATAAAAAGTCTTCTGCAGAGATGGAAGTGTTTCTCCTTATGATGAATTTAAACTGTACGGTCTGCAAAGTTGGATTTTTCTAAATGCTTGCCCAAAAAATAGATTGTGGGACACTGAAATGTGACCATTATTATTATAATTATTATTATTACTGTCATTATTTTCAATGACTGAAGCAAACATCAAGCATACAACATGTCCCAATGCCACATTACAGCATGGTGATGGCAGCATCATTCTGTGGGGATGTGTTTTTCATTTGTAGAGCCTAGGGAATGAGGACTGGTGAACTTTTCAGGAAAACTTGTTCAGTCTTTCAGAGGACTGAGACTGGGATGGAGATTCTCTGGTTTAAATGACAGTACACAGCAGCGCTTACTCACAGCATAAAGTGCTTTTTAAACTTCCAGTGTTTCAATGTCTGGCCTTGCAAAAGCTCTGACCTCAGTCCAATTGAAAAATTATTTTTATGATTTAAAGATTGTTGTAAAGCAGTTAAATCCATCCATCTTCAGCATCTTTATCAGATCAGATGTGTTAGACTTATGTAAACAAACACACTTGTAGTGGAAATTGCTGCAAATGGCATTTACCAAGTATATACTTTTGATTAAGGCTTATGCACATTCAGGTTTTTGTCTTTTCATTTTATTTTTTCATATTTCTTTCTCAATTACAGATACTGTGCACCTTCATAGTGGTTGGCAAATTTGTATAATTTTGCTTGTGGTCAGACTACGCATTCCCAACAAAAATCTCTTTTAATGCCTTAATGTGAGGCAACAAAATATAACACTAATGGCTGAACAAAAATCCCTTGTATGAGTTTCTTTTTATCTGTAGACAGGATTTGAACTTTTTGCAGACCATCATGAATGACTTCAACTGTTCAATAAGAGATATAACTCCCAGACCAGCAGAAAAGAGCCAGCATGAAAGATATTTCCAGAAATGGTTTGACTGGTCCAAGTTTGGGTGCTGAAATGGAAGCAATGATACCAATACAAGGTTCCTAGTCACCTCTATAAAAATGACAGACCAGACCCAAGTCTGGGTGCTAAAAGCTGAACTGCACTGCCAGAATCAGATTGAAGTCAACAAAGAAAAGAAAAGAAAACTAGCTATAACAGACCCAAAAATGAAGCCAGCTGGCAGTTTGGGGAAAATGCTGTTAAACCGAGATTTATGGGTAGATTTGGTAGACCCTTTATTCCACCAAATTTACCCGTAAATCTGCTGGTCAATAACATTTTTCGAATTTTTTTTACGAATGCAATATACCCTCATTATTCAAAGTAAGGATGCTTTTTTCTGATTTTCTGTCCTCATTTTATTATTATCGAAATGTGTCAGTGAATACAATATTTACTATGTTGCTCGTTAAATACCCCCTTCTTTATACAGATTTGTCAACATACTAAAGCTCAAATGACTTCTAACACGCTCCTTAAATCTATCACCTAACCGTAAAGATGACATAGATGAGTAGGTCTACTCTCCCCAACAGAAACAATTAATTGCTGCTTCATTGTAAAATCCAGAGTTTTTGATTTGCAGGTTTTAGGTTTCATCCTTGCAAAGAAGTTATTAGACACCTAGACTTCAAATGAGTGGACTTCCCTGGTGATTGGTGAAACCACTCCTTTGTTAGTTTTTTTATTTTGTTGGCCAAATTAATTTTAAATAAAGTTGTTAAGATTATTTCACGTATCAGTGACTTTAAAACAACAGCAGACTGTATATCTGTCCCATTTGCGCGTTCAATCATCGATGAGCTGCCAACTTAAGTCTCAACTTCTCCCTCCAATCTGGTTACTCCTCTCAGTCCCACTCCCATACCATTTGCTCTCACTTATTGGTTCTCCGTGGGCGTAAATGTCCAGATTAAGTTTCCAGCCACTCATATGCACGTTTACAGCACGCCCTTACACACCACACTGACCACTGCCCACAAGGAAAGCAGCTTTCAGGTCAAATGTCTGACATGATGAGAAGAACTAAAAGAAACACTACACAACTTGTAAATGGAAGAGCAGTTCCTGTAAACTATTTATTCCTGCAAACATTACACCACTTAACTTCACTCAGATTAATGTGAAAACGGCCTTTAAGGGTCAAAATGCATACATAAATTATTCTGCACCATGAGGCTCCAACATCAAAGAGAAGCAAAAATAAGTGAAAGTATTTGAAGCAGGGACAGTAGCCTATGATGAAACAACCCCTACATTAGCATACTCAACATATCTCCCTCACATCCATACGTTCCCATTTTTTTCAGACAGAAATTACATCATAAATACATCAAAATTTACAGCAGAGAAACATTAAGCTGTGACACAGTGTGTTTTCATCTTTTGTGTTTTTTTTCTTATCGTGGCAGGATGATAGGAGGGCCTGGGCGGGGATTAAACCCTAGCCATCTGGGTGAGAGTCAAGCGTGCTAACTAGTCAACCAAAAGGATATCACTGTGTCCAAGTAGCCAGGGTGCATAGTGCATAGTGCATAGGAGGCATAGTGACAGGACTGTCAACTGTCACACTGATATTGACAAAACTACTAAAAGTTGAATTAACACATTGCATCCTCCTCGCAAAAGTTTGCACCCAAAAAGAGATTGGTGGCCATGAATCCGAAGACATGAAACGGAACCTTTCTTGCTTTTTTTTATTGTTCAACTCAAACTTTATTCACTGTTGGCTCCAAGCTGTCGCTATATTTTCATATATTCTTCCAACATTTTGTCTAAAAAACATGCAGTGTTTAGATTTAGTTGCCATCTTTCTTTTCTTTACCTTCAGTGTGTCTATACCAGAGAGTTAAACTCTTTCACAGAAGACACTCTTATTTACTTGTCTTAACAACTGGCCATGTAACTTGTTAGCCTTGTGCACATTTCTTTTATCATCAAAGCCCCACTACTGAACTTTACCATATTTTCTCACCGAGTCGTCCCTTAAGGATCATCAAAGGCTAATTCGGCATCTGTCTTGCATCCTGTCTTTTCTCTGACTTCTCTCCAGCCAGTAAAAATCAGCCCGATGTTTTCTCTTATATATATTTTTTTCTCTTTCATTGCTGAATCAGCCATAATGCATGTTCAAAATGCCCAGTGTGTGTTGATATCCAGTTGCTAGGCAGCACCGTAAATTAAAACACATTCGTCACATGAAGCATCGCTACTCAAGCATCAGGACATTATCATTAAAAGGAGTCAGAAGCTCAGAGATTCATGGTCGGAAAGTTATGTAGTGTTACTTTAAGAACAGACTAGCCATTTGTCATGTGTATTCCGACACACCTAGAGGATCAGTAAATATTTGATATCTCCTGTTTTTCTGGTTTATAATGAATATCTACATATTCTCTACAACCTTTCCACCAGTTCAGTCTATTTAATCGGTGGGATGTCCGTCAGTGAGAGAAATCATTCTGATTGTGTGTTTGGTGATGTTGGAGAATTTATCATTACACCCATTTAGTTCAGATTCTCTTTCATTTTTTTCTCCACATCATCCTAGCTTTTTCTAAAATGAACAGCCCCAAGCCTTGTCAGTTCCACTCCCACAACAAAGTTCTTACTTTTCATAGCCTTGAACTTCACACAAATCTATGATAGTATGCAAACACTGCAATTTGTTTTGGTATTTTTGTTGTTGTTGTTTTTCAGTCTATGCAAACCCCATAGATGGTTTTGCAAATCCCAGTAAATCAGCAGTTTCTGAAATACTCAGGCTATGTCTGGCACCAACAACCATGCCACATTCAAAGTCACTTAAACTCCTTTTCTTCCACATTCTCCATTGCCCTTCTTTAGCTGCTGTTTCACATCAGTTTGTTGTATCAGAGCCCTTAGAGGGAAATTTAGCTACACAAGAGTCTTTCAGAGAGAAGATGACAAGATAATCGGCAGAATTAGTTATTTCTCAATATCACAACCAGGGCGGGGCTGCTCCTCACACAGTTCCTTAGGGTGAGCCCACGCAGCAGGAAGTTTATTTCTGTTCATTGTTTTTGCCGTTTCATTCTTTCCATTCACAACTCACAGCTCATAAATAAAGATGAAGGTTGGAACAAACACTGACTGGTAATTTGTCAGATTTGTCATTGTCACACTGTTGTATGCTGCCTGAATCCCACTCCATTCTACCCCCACTAACAAGAACCCAAGAAATTTAAATTTCTCCTCTTGAAACAACTGGAGTGGACAATCCACCCTTTTCCGTATGAGAACTGTGGCATCGGGCTAGGAGGTGATAATTCTCATCTCCGCTGCGTCACACTTGGCTGCAACCCTTCTCCAGTGCCTACCAGAGGTCTGTGCTCCATGAAGCCAAGAGGACCACATCATCTACAAAGAAACCAAACTTCTTTAAGTTGGGTTGCATCAATAATGATCACCAGAGAAAAAGTCCATCCCAATAGATAACTGCCATCAGTTTGATTCAGACATCCGTGGTCCTAATAAGTTTAGTCATCGTCTGCTTAATCTGTTAAAGCCATCAATTTTGGATTTGGTTTTTCCAAAAATCTATCATCCTCAGTTACGTCTCGGTGCTAACAAGAAGTGCAGAATGTTAACACTCTCATGAACACTGGCTGTTTTTTAAAGCCCAGCAGTGGGAGATGCATTCCAACATTAGGGTTGAAAATACACCCTCACAGAGCTAAAAATGTTGCGGTAGTCTCTTGTCATTCAAAGTGTCATAAAATACAGGAAGAAACTTAAACCATTTGTAATTGGCATGTTTTTTCCGGTCTCTTATGAACACTTCATATTTAAGAAATATTTTCTCTCAATGAAAGGTAATCAGATACCGCTGCGGCTTTTTCTCCTCTGAGCCAACAAGTCTTGGTGATGGGTGTCTCGCTTGCCAACAGTGAACACGGGACTGAGCGAGAACCTCAGCTCCAGCTCTGCGGCGCCTTGTTGGCGGAGCAGAGGAGATCTCCTGCAGTCTTTCGAAGCTTTGACTCAGAGGAAGCTGAGGTCAGAGGAAGATCTTTTTTTGGAGGGAAATGGTGGATGTTTGTCCCACAGTTCAGTCTTGCAGCTGGCTTGTACTGGCAGCAGGTGCAGAGCTGCAGCAGGCCAACATCTGGGCAGAGCCTCTGGCACTTACACTCCATATTTAGTCTATTTGCTGTGGGGAAGGGGATTAGGCCCCCAGAACAGAGGGATGCAGCGGAAGTTGTCCAGCAGGATTGCGTGGAATGGCATGATAGGAATCATTTCCTCCCTAGAGACAGAAGTGTTGGTCTCTCAACAGCCATTTTGTGCAGTTATTGATTTCACATAGAGGCATTCCTCTGACTGGATCAAACCACATTCATGTAAATTAACCGTAAAAATATTTGAGAAGATTAAAGATCTTTACTTTTACATAACCACGATGTGAGTTTATGCACATTGCTACTTCTGCAAGTGATTTATACTCAAATTACTGATGAAAGCTTTTATTATCCCAAAGGACAGCAGTGTTTTAAATGCATTTCTGTATAATAGTGATCTTGTGTAACTTGGCTGCATGTTTCCTCTGAGTTCAGTGATTAGTCTTGGTTGGCTGGAGGCGTGCTGCTCTCACATAAAAAGACAAATCAAAAGCAGGCTATAAATCCAAGATTGCACGTATCTGCTGGTTTTGGACCCTGAACTCTCAGAGCACAGTCACAGCTGCAGTAAAAGCTTTTTTTTCCGATAAAATAACTTGAAAAATAAGCTGAGTGGCCTCTCTGCAGACCCCAGAAATACCCCAGTGACACATGATGCTGATTTATTTCACATTGGCCCTCTAAACCCTATCATCCATGTAGCCCCATTGCTGCAATGAATGTAAGCTATGTAGCACTTTTTATTTTCTGGGTGCAACCCTGTGAGCAATGTTATTCGGAGCTGCTGGGGGCCCCTCTGTGGGCACCTGCTCCAAAATCCAACCAAGCGCTGATCTCACTGGCTCAGCACACATAATCAAATCCCACCCCAGAAATCAGAGTGATGTCAGCTGCCAGCAGCACATGCACTTGATGCAAGAACCAACCAAGCTCCAAATGAGCTCATCCGGACGCCACCCACACATCTTCCAACAGGAAAGCACAATTAATTCAAAAGGAGGTAATGAGGGTTTCCTCAGACCAGTTTGAGCTAGTAACCCAAAGCCCCAATGATTTTCACTCACACGTGACCCCCACTTTTTCTCGGCAGCTGAACCCCAAAGTCCATTCAACTATGTGAGAAGTCATGTAACCCGGAAAAAACAAGCATCTGCAGGACATTTTTTTCACCAGCACACGATCCCAAAAAATGTTCCAGTTTGGATGAGGATGTTTTAGACAGGAATCAGATGAATTGGTTATGGGCATTAGGGTACTTTTTGGACACATCAGGCAAAGGCTGAGACAGCTAGAGATATTCTTATACTTGGAATGTGGAGGGCTTGTGCAATTTAGCTACGGAGATGAGAGACTCCCGATTCTGAGANGATATAAATACCTCTTAAAGAAAAAAACTTGAGCAACAAATGTGTTTATCATACACCCAGTCAAAATTCCTGAAAAACACTGCAATGAAAACAAACAAAAAAATATCTGATTATCTGTTTGTTTTTTCTTTTTAATTTCATACCATAAATGCTCCCTTGTTGCTTTATAAGTCATGCAAATAAAAAGGTCTACAATATCTTTTTATCACTGTAAATTGCATCCCTAGTTACAGCATTAGCTCAGACAATCTGTCTCTATATCTGATCTTATCAGGATGCTGCTGGTATACGTAGATGTGCACAGTGTCTATTCAGTTGTATGAATGCAGGTCCTTATCTCATCTCCTGCACTGTCAACTCTGAACTTAACATGAACTCCCACTTTCCCTTCTCTCTCTCGAAGGACAGATCACGGAAGGTTTCGCATCAAGAGTAAAGACACTCATTGTGCAGGCTGGCAGACACGACACAAACAAGTGTCCACAGCTGACAGTTTCACCCAGTTACAATGTTCCTGTAACTGAAAGACGAGGGCGGGGAAGACAAAGGTGAGGTGTACGTGTGAGAACAGAGGCCCTTTGTTGCAGAAACTGATTTGTTTTGACACTTGGACCTTACTGCTGCTTTTCTTGTGCATCGAGTGTTATTCATCTTGTTGTGTGATTACTGAAACAATGAAGTCATATTGTACAACAGCTACAGACCTGCAGTACAACTTATTCTCTCTGATATTGATTACAGTCTCTGGCACTTGTCTAATACTAGCTCACGTTCTCCAATCTGAGAACTTGTCTCACTGAGTGGAAGTTATTTAAGTAATGCCATGGCTGATCTACTTTCAGCAGGCCAGTGTCTGTACTGGTATCAGTCTGGATCATCATCCCTTCTGTAGTATCAACCATCCATACTTTCCTCATTTTGAAATGAAGCCAATAGACTTTTTTCATTTTTCTATTAATCTGCACTTAGTTCTCTGCAATGACAGACCAAAAAGAGTTTTTAAAAAATAGTAACACAAGTGGCAGAAAAATCTCAGCTATAGAAGTATTCACACCCTTTAACACATCACTCATAAACTTTACTCCTATCCAAGGTCCCTGAGATGTTTCTACAACGTATCTGGAATTCAGATTTGCCTAATTAAATATCCCACCTGTCACTGGGTTAGAAATCATCTTGGATAGGTTACCAATCCATCACAGTTAAATGTTAAATGGACTGTAGCCTATCTATATGTTGTCACCCATTAACACAGCACTTCTTGGGCTGTTCAGTCTTACAGGATATTCATTGCTTTGATCTCCATTGAGCACACATTGGCGTGCCAATGAATTCATCGGAGGCAACGTGGCGTTCAGTGTCCTATCCTTAAATATGTACTTTGGGGAAGATTAAAGTATCAACCTTCCAATTAACAGCTGATTGCTCTTTGTCTTGAGCCACATGAAGAAAATATAATGCAAGAATGCATTAGTCTTGGTTGGTTAAAACCAAGAATGTTCAGATACGACCGCCTGGACCTGAACCCGAACCCAGCAGGACATCTCTGGAGAAATGTAAAGATATTTGTGCACTGACACCCTTGAGATAGAAGAAAGAAAGGTGTGCAAGGCCTGTATGATCATTTCTAAATCGTCTTGGGGTTTCCACTGCTGTCTAATGTGTTTCAATGAAATACTAAGAGAAAAGTGTGAATGCTTAGATTTACACACATATTTTTCTTCATTTATAATTGATTCACAAACATTCTAAACTGTTTTGCTTCCACACAGTGTCAAGTGTGAAGGTTCAGAGGAAGAAAATTAGTTGAATTTGTCTCAAGATGAAGCTGAAAGATAAAAAATATGGAAAACTTGAAAGGTTTGTGTCACCATACTGTAAAGCTTATGCTCAAACCACCAAAACCAACATTCAGTTGACTCTACAGTTGTATGTGCGGCCTTATTCTGCCTTCAGAAACAGTCCAAGCATCCTCTACGATTGTTCCAAACTCTGGGAGTCTGAACGCCGCCCCTGCTTAAAGGATCCTGTTCATACAGTGACACTTGGTGGACACTTAAAATATTACACTGGATTCATTTAGTAAATTGCAAAATTTTCTATTTGTTAGTTGCCTTTCATTCAAAGCAACGTACAAATAGAAACACATTGGTGGTATTGTCAGGTTCCGTATCTTGTGCTGCAGCATGCATAAAATACAAAATTAAACTAGCAACCTTCAAACTAAAGGACAGACATGCAACATCCTGAGTTGCACCCGCCCCGATGCACAGCATCACAAGGTGTGAACGCCCTAATAATGGAGAAAATATTAAGCTTGTCGGATTTTTCAAACACTTTTTATTGTTCTAAGCTGTAAAAGCAGTAAAGCCAAACACACTTCCACGATAAAAGAAGTATTACCTTCAATCATGTTTATTACAGCAGACATAATTCACTTATTTTAAGCAAATGAACTGATATAGTAGAGAAAATGCTTTGACCCTTACAATAGCTAAATATCAACACTTGACACAAGCATCAGTTTTTGTGTTACAAAAAGTGGGTCAAACACAACGGAAAAATGTAAAGTAGCTCTTCAAACACTTCATGCAATGAAAAGTATTAAACATGGAAAAATGTAATAAATGAAATAATAAAAATGAATGAAAATGTTAATTTCTGACGAAAGAAAATGTTAATTTCTGACGAAAGAAAATCTGAAAACACTGTATGTTCACTACTTATACCATGGCACTCATTATCAAATATTTTATTTCATCAATAAGCATCCAAAATTATAACTAGCTGCTCACTGTTTACTTAAAACCATAACAAATGAACCAGGGGGAGACTGTGGTCCCAGCTGACTTTCACTGGGTCGGGGCTCCCTGGTTCTTCCTCTCCTGCCATGACTTCTTCCTCATCTCCAGCTCTACATCGGTGAATGACGCCGGGCCCCAGTTAGTGATCCTCTGAGGTCCTTTATGCCCTGAAAAAATTACGCCAAAGGGGAGGAGACATGATTTTTTTTTTTTTAAATCAGTTAAACTAAATTACTATTAAAAACGGAGCAGCGTTTGTTAATTTTACTTCCTCTTCTGACCTACAGTAAACAACCACAGGATTCATTTTAGCTGTTAAATGAAACAGAACATATGCCAATAGTGAGTGGTACTTTGCTTCATCTTTTTAAAAATAAAAGTCGTCTTAATTCAGATAATTGGCCTCAATTTTTATTATCATTATAAATATCATAAATTATCACAAATATCTACAGTTTCATGACTTTACATTTAGAGGCTAATAACGGCTGATGAGCTGGCATCATTCCTCTAACCTGGCTGGATGAGCCGCACCAGCCCCTCGTGACTGGCCACCCTGTCTTTCCATGTCTTAGTCTTGTTAGCTGCTCGCTCGAGCTTCCTCGACACCACCTAAACATGAGGAGGAAACACAGACAGTCATAACAGTGAAGACAAGAAACAGGTGACTATGAGGATAAATTAAAGCTTTCTCTGTATATCATTTTTTTTTTATTTTCTATTGTGTAGGTCGGATATTGTGAAATCTGTTGTCCTTAGCAATGTGTCTGTGGAACTGCTTCAGTCTGACTTTTTACCAGCAACATTAACCAGCAGTCTGGTTGCTTGGGATTAAATTGTTTTGTTTGTTTTTTTTAAAAATTAGAGGTGGTTCCAAACTTTTGCACAGTATTGATTATTTAAAGAGTGCAGGTCCTTGTAGTTCTTTATGTTACACCACATTTGTACAGAACAGACAAACCAAGCCTATATATCTGTATATCAACATTCAAGAACTGAAGATAAGGAGCAAGATTTTTTTATTCCAGAAGCTCCTGCTTCTGAGTTTGAATACTTTCCTTGCTTTCTTTTGTTTTGCTTTTTCTTTTTTTTTCTTTTTCTGTTATACATTTCTTATGTGTCTTTTACTTTTATTTCCATCTGTTAATGTGATG
>JAPMNP010628468.1:0-11303 GCA_029874935.1 Atherina boyeri
CTGTTAGTGTGAATGGCTGCTGAAGGACCAGGGTTTCGAACCAGGGTTCGAAATGAACTTTTTTGATCACCAGCCATTCAGAATTTCGACCAGCCCTTTTTGTCCTTTCTCTGTTTGTTTTTCTCTTTATTTGTAACTGTTTTTGTGTGGATATTTGTATTTGTATTAAGCAGATATACAATATATGAATCAAATTTCCAAAAAAATGTAAATTAAAACAATAAAAAGAATTTCCACCAGCAAAATTTTTCCGCGGTGAAAATAAAAGATTATTCTATTCATTTTATTACCATTTTATTAACACAAAAACACACAGAAAGTGCAAACATTCATTTCTTTTTTTACTGTATCTTGATCATTTCCAAGTTCCCTCTGAATCAAATATCCCCAGAACTCTCTGAACTCATTTCTTCATCTGAATCTGAGTAACCCCATTTTAAAACTGTTAGTTTTGGTTGTTTTTTTTGCGTACACGGGGCAAATTTTACAAAACATGACAGCATTTTCCTTATCAAAGACAAGCCAATCACGACCCTTCAGCCATTTAGTGTTAAACTTCCTTCTCTTAGTTTTGCATGCTCTGTCAACATTCTCATCTTCTCACCTCCTCCAGACGTCTGTCCTAACCACCGCTGCAGTTTATCCTAACTTTGCTGTCCAGCTCATCCCCTTTGCTCCTCATCCAGTATTTCTTCCTTGTGTTTTCTGGCATTTCTGGTTCCGTCGTTGAAGTGACCCGATTGCTCTGTAGACCCGAAGCTGGCCTGCGCGCCACTGCCAATAGGTATCTAAAACGTCACCCGTAGTATACAGATTACGGTAGTGTAGTGTTCATGGGAAATGTTGGACGAAGGGGACAAACAACCCAGAGCGTCTCTGACATGAATGGCATGATTGGCTAAGTTTTTATCAATACCCGCCAAAAGGATTTTTAACCCGTACAGTATTTGGCGTGTTGGTGGGTGTTAATTCCGAACCCTGTATATAACCCAGATAGCAAATAATGTTAATGGAATGTAGCTTGCATGTGCTGCTTTGTAGGCCTACATTTGGCCTTGATTGTCAGCATTGAATGTGACTGCATAAATTCAGCCAAATATTCACCTGATATGGCTCAAATGAATTTTTCTTTGAGGCTTTGACCTTCATTCTGGCACTGTAACACCTAGTGTAACCCATGTCAAAGTCAGCTTCTGACATAGGGCCATATCTGGCCCATACAACACAAGCAAAAACCCAAGGTAGACCCATCTCAAGACCTCTAGGCTGACCCACGAAACATTTGCCACTGTCTAACCTTACCCACAAGTGTCAAAGGTAGCTCAGATTAGGCCCAAATGTGTTTACTCTACAGGAAGCTATATTTGACCAGCTATTGCTTGCCATTTTTGTCCATTTGCCATCTGTTTCAATACGTTTAAGCAAAATCTTTTCTCTGGAGAAAGAACTGACAGTTTGCTTCTGGCAGTATATTTTTTCTTTGTGTTTTTTTGTTGTTTTTTTCAAACCATGAAGCTCATATAGTGTGCCAACTTCAGCATTACTTTAGTGGCATCTATGGCCATTTCAAGTGTGAACACTGGGTTTTATTGCACTTGTGTTGAATGGTTTGGATAAGTGTCTCCTCTAAATGGCCAAATGTATGTAAGCTGCAGTATGCCTTAATGCCTTTCTACTGCACAATTTGTACCCTGCAGTGATGCTCCTTAAAGGACCAGGCTGTTGCCATTTGTCATAATTACAGATATTTGGACACAGGACCATTTGCACGTCCACACACATACATACAAAATAAACAGCACACACTTAGTTTGATACTCGTGTATCTACTTATTTTGCTGCTCCATGAAATTGTATAGCCCAGAGTGTCTAATTATACTAATCAAATGCGTACCGCATGACATTTACTCATACATTATTAATAGGTGAAACAATGGTATCTCTGATTGGATACACTGGCTTCCTGACTTCTCATCTATTCTCTCTGCATCTTGCTGATTCTCACTTATCTCAATCTCAATCTATCTCTTTCTACCCAGTGACCTCCTTTCTTCTCAGTGTGACTTTTTCCCCTTCACCTCCTATAATTTTACTTGTGGGTGTTGAGTAATTAGCATGCCTTCCCATTTTATACTGGTGTCAGAGCAGGGAATTTGAAAAATGTCCCATAAAGATTATGTGTCTTGATAAGGTTATGTCTCAGACTCCATTAAAGAGATGGGCTACACAATGGCTGTTTGTATCCTTCTGGGAAGATGGGGAGCGTGTGTGTGTGAGAGAGAGACAAAGAGACAGAGAGAGAGTGAGAGAGGAATAATGACCTCAGAGAGGAAGCTCATTCCAGTGGTGGAAGAAGTGTACAGAACCTTTACTTATGTAAAAGTAAAAATACTGCAGGTAAAGTTCTTGCTGCATTTGGCAACAAGGGCTATATTTGCCTCAAATATGTACAAGAATATAATACAAAGTTCTTTTTCCTCAAATAGTTAACAATATATGAAATTTGTCTTGAATTTTTTTTTCCTGTATAGGAAAGAGAAAAAAGGACGATGCTCTATCTTACATCTGTATATAGTTTCAGTTCTTCTCCTGCAAAGTATTTTTGAAATGGTAACTGATGTTTTGGGTTCAAATCTTTCAGCTGTATAAAACAGTCCTCTTCCACAGTTGGGAGAGGGATAATGTCCTTAGTGACAAAACTCTTCGTACTGAATTTTATGGAGCTCCTGTAACCAGTGGAACAGATTAGTTGTGCTCAAACCTTTGGTTGGAACCTGTTTTTTTCACATTGTCTTACAGAAAACATTAGTCTGTTGCTTATATGCAACTTTGAATTCAAACAACCTCTATAATATCTCCATGTTAACCCTTCAGGAGTGAGTGGTGTGGAAAGGGTGGGTTGTGCTCCAACTTGGGGAGACAGATGGAACTGTCAAGTTGTGTTAAACTCAGAGAGAGAGGAAATGGGAGAACTCCAAGCCCTCTTAGTGTCATTCTATCATAAAATAAACTTTATCAATATAAACAATATAGGCTAATCCTAAACTTTGTGTAAAATTACATCAATACAATTTTAAAAATTTGAGATATTGCATTCCACCACCAGATTATTTTGTAGTCCAGAAGCATGAATAATGTGGATGCAAAAATAAACAATGCATATCATATAACTTTGTAAACTAGTAAAATACAACAAGAGGACCATTGTAAACGGCATCCATGGACAGCATGAAGCAATGTTGTGATAACGTGCTGAGGGGGGTTTGTTGGAAAGGGTAGGAGAGACTTGAAGGGACAATATTTTTTTAAGGCGAATTTTCAAGGCATCATATACAGACACTATGCAAAGTGAGATTTTTTATATATGTATATCATTTTCAAAACAACTGAAGTTATTTGATTGTGCTATAAAAGGGTAATGTGCCTGAAAATGACATGATACCTCCCCCTTTAAGATTTTGACACGTAGATATGTACAGTTTACCATTCCCGCACTGCATTGCATATGACTGAATTACATCATAAACATGCTCTGTTTTACTTTTTTGAAATTATATTCAGATTGTGGGTGCCATGAAAAACACCCAGACACCTGGTGATTTGTTGTACAGAATTACTCCATTGTGTTTCTAAAAGGGAAAACACTTTCAAATAATTAGGTTGTGAAATTATTTCTCCATCGGCATCTACTAGTAAATTAAACCTTGGCCCCAACAAGTGAGGGGAAGAACAACAACATTTTTCAGCATTCAGTGTTGGTTTTTGTTTGTCTGTGAAAAAGAAAATCCTCTCCAGTTTTGATGATGCTACAGCAGCGCCTCTATTAACCTCTTTATGCAGTCTTTTCTCACGTTGACAGTGTCATATACTGCAGTTTTATCAGGATGCCATGGCCTCACAAATTTTAAACTGTATACTCTAAACTCAGCCACAATCTTTTTTTTAACTTTAAATGGGAAATTGTGTTATGTTAATGTAACCAAATGCAGAGTAAAAAAAAAAAGGGGGGGGGGGTAGGTAAAGAATGGCCTCAAACTCAGATCGCATGTTTCTAATCCTGTGATTGTTGCACATGTTGGTGTGCTCATCTCATGTCTGAAACCCACCAGTTGCAGCCAGTACGGGAGTCTGTTTGGTTTAAAACCTTTTGCCTCTGCCTCGAATGCATAGCTTAAAACCAGGCAAGATTTGTTTTTCCTGTGATGATGATCTCAGGAATCAAGCAAGAATCCTGCTGCCTCAGCAAGTTAAAAAAAAAAGTAGCAGCCTCATGCATAATGATTGTGCATAAGGATGACTGCACTGGTGATATTCTGTGACCTTGCCGATAAATTCCCAGTTATTACCCTTTCTGTTTTACCTCTGTCAGGTTCCTTTGAGCTCAACATAGAGAAGGGATAAACCTTATTGCTTTTTTCCATTCTGTATGTTTTGCTCTGTTTATGATTTCTGAACAGAGACAACCAAGTGAAGAACATTTCCTGCTGTAGAAGAGGACCGTGCTTCCACACAGTAGTTATAAATCTGACAAAATATATGCAAATCTCTGCCTTTGAGAGTATTCACAGATTTAGTGTATGAAGTTATGTGCTTTCTGGATCTGATGAATATAAAGATCATCCGATACTTAATGCCACATCTCACCACTGCTGCATTTTCAATTTCAGTAACATGAATTTTAAGGTTAACGTGAACCAATTCTTAATTATTTTTCTGATTTTGTATGCACATACAGTATATATGCAGATGCTGACATAGTGCTTGAGCTGTAATGTGTAGAATTCNGTATATATACAGATGCTGACATAGTGCTTGAGCTGTAATGTGTAGAATTCTTTATGTCTTGGCTTTAACTTTGACACCACTTGGGTTGTGAGAATCTTTGTTTATTACAACCACTTGTATTTTATTAAGATCCATAAGAAGACCTATAAAGATATGAAGGTACAAACTTACACCACCTGGACCAGTAATGACTAATGGCTACTACTTACAGTACTCAACTGTACTAATTTTTTAGGGCTTTTCATAGGGTACTAGCAGCACCTGGTTCCAGATACTTTTTTAGCACCTATTCAGCCAGGGCTCTACACGAGCTGAGCTAAAAATGTGAGGTCTCCAGACTGTAGGTCACTGATTGGCCAAGGAGGAACATCACTGTATGAATTGTGAGAGGGACTGCTTCACAAGAACCTTCAGCCTGGTCCAAGGAGCGTTTTGTCATCTCACCGCCCACAGCCCTATACGATCCCACCCATATTGTGGTAGTACTCAAACTTTGATGGAAAATGACCTAAACCGAGTCAAGTCGAATAGCACCAAATAGGCACTATTGGACAGGAGGCTATACCATCATCATGTTTACATTGTTTCACACACTGTGCATCTGTAACCACAGTAAAATGCTACAGTGTTTTGCATAAAGAAATCCAACCCCAAGTATTCAAATGTGAGATGTTGCAATTGTGCATGACTGTTAAAAAATGTTTTGTGTTTGCAGTGGTTTGAATGGAGGATTTTCTAAGCAAATTATTGGACGACATTATTGCAGAGTTCTGGGGTTGTGTAATCATGGCGTGTTCTATGTGTGAAATTTGTATGAAAACACATTTTCTTGCCATGAAAGCAGGAAAAAAAAACCCTGATAGATGCTTATAGATGAGTCAGAGTTTTTTAAATCAGAAAAAAATGATAATAATAACTGCTGGAGGCACATTGAGTCACATATGTGCTCTTGCAACAAAATCACAGAACATATAGGTTGGGGTCGGTCCATAATATCCTCTGAGGTTTGCGGCTCAAGTCAGTAGCACTTATAAGAGCTTTTCTCCTACGAGGCTAAGTGCTGGAGTCATTTTCTAGATGGATCGTGGAGGGTAACTTCATTTGGGTATCATTTGTATTTCCACATGAATTACATCCCAGACCTGCATGTGCCTCAGTGCGACGTGATGAAAAATACCGTCAGTTTAGCTCTGCTGGCAGAGAGGTGATTTGTGGCGCTGGAAGGCATTTAATTTAAGTAAACTGCCACTTCTCTCCCTCTCTCAGTTCCTTTCATATCTTGGATAATGCTTGGCGTCTGGAGCACTTCACTCACTCTGTGCCTTTAGAGATTTTGCTCCATTCATGTATGGGGCATATCTTCCCCCCCTGCCTCACCCAAGATGTCGGCAACTGCTCTGCTCTCATGTATCTAAGTTTTGATGTGTCATATTGGTGTGATGTTGATGTCACAGTGATTTGGCTGCATTGGGAGCTGACTGGACATTTCTCCTGCAGTGGATGACTTAATCCTTTAGTTTGAGTAACTATTCATCTCCATGAACATGTGGGGATAGAGATAAAGAAGCTGTTGGAGTGCAAAGAAAGAGCTTCGCTCTAGAAAGCCACCCTGTCAGTTAGTAGTACTTATAGTAGGCGGCCAGGTAGGGACTGATTGAATGATTCTCTTTCTCTTCTTATGCATTGTCTCACCACTAACTCTTTCCTTTTTTTCTTCTTATTCTTCCACAGAATCCGCAATCGTGTTACTATGGCAGCAGTGGCCTCTCCCTGCTTTTTCCTGCTGTTTTGGCTGCTCCGAACAGCTAGCTTGGCATTCCCAGAGGAACCAGGGCCCCTCAACTTCATCCCCACTGAAGGTAACGACCTCCCGACTTTTTCATCCTATAGCCTTTCACTCATTTGCTTGCTTCTCACGCAGATTGTAATGTGTGAAATGTTGGTCTGCAGCCAAACACGCATGGCGATAAATTGGGGGTGAGGATACAGGGAAGGGTCGTGGTGGAGGCTATGGAGGTCAGAATGGCTCTCACACAAAGGGTGTTGACTGGAGTCTAGGTCAGGGAAGTGGGGTCGCTCTCAGAATTGAGACGAGGGAGTAGAAAGGGGCTCTTGCATTCATGACTTCCCCACAAACATGCTCAGACCCTCAAGAGACGCAGCTCTTCAAACACTCAGACTTTGCGTCTCCACATCGGCTTGGCAGTCTCCATCTAGGACTAGACTTTGACTGATTGCAGGTCAATATTATTGACTGATAATTTCCAAGCTTGGTGCAAGCCCTTTCCCAAAGTATCAATACCAAGCTTTGGAGTAACATGGTAATGAAAAGTCACTGAAAATGTTTCACTGCTTTCATCTTTAATTTCTCCTCTTTAAGGGTTTTCATCCTCAATGTTCAGAATACCTTGTCCTCTAAAACACAGAACATTATGTTTTTTTCATTTTGATATGTAGACGACGCTGCATGTGAATTGCATGCATCACCAAACTTGTCAACAAAAAGCTGTGTGTAAATGTGAACCCAATGGGAGAAAAATCTCCATCAAACAGCAAAGAAAAACCTCTGAATTGAATGTGAAGTCTAGTTTAGAAATCTCTTTATTTGGAAATGATTTGTTTTTGCTTTGGTCTGTGTCTCAGTTCACTTAATCTTGCAGATTTGTTTCTATTCTAGATGCCAATGTCAAACTGTCAAAACAAACTAAGACAAAGCCTTGTTATTTATGACTTTTTGGGCAAAATATGAACGTCAGTTTGGAATCAACCACTGTGTGTTTTTGTCTGACAGTTGCAAGAAGATATCCAGTTTTTCTGGGCCGACCACACAGAACATGGCTCAGACAAGAGCCTCTACATATCCAGAGGATCCTCCAAGTCAATCGGACACTCTACATTGGTGCCAGGTATCACTCATGCCAGCATACATGCTCTCACGATGGGGACCTCTGACATGTTTTTTATTGCTTGCAGTGCTTAGACATAATGTTAAATTGTAGCTCTTTTTCATTATAACTTTTAATTCTATTGGATTGTCTGTTAGTACTATGTTTGTTGCCAAGCAACATCAGTCGCTTTTATTGGATAATATTGAATGATAAAAGTATCTGAGCAGATATTAATGTCAGAAAGTCAAGCTCAGATCTTTGAGATAAATGCTGAAATTTATCTCTGCTTTTATGAGGCAGTCAGATCATAATATCATCATAGTAGATTTTCATTCATGACAACTTCATCACAAAGCCCAATTTCCACATATATTACAAACCGATTTCCAAAATGTAAATAATGATGGAATGCAATGATTCTCAAATCTCCCAAACCAATATTTCATTCATGAGAAAACATAGAAAACATGCTCTTTTATGAAAAATGAAAAAAGCTCATCTTACAGTATTTCTAGCTTTTCTATGTGGAGTTTTCATGTTGTCCATCCGCTTGTGAGGGTTACTCCAGTTTCCTCAGTCTTAAAAACACACATTTTAGGTTAATTGGTGTTCCAGCTCACCTGCGACCCTGCACTAAGCAGGTCTAGACAATGGATGAATAAATTTGATGGCAGCAACATACTTATTTAAAAGAAATTGGGACATGGGTTACAAAAAGAAAAGTAAAGTTGGACAAGTAAATTGTTATTAAGCTCATCTAAAATGGACTCAGGCAAAGTGGTAACAAATGGGAATTTAACTTTTTTTTGCAAAAGCATGGAGATGTATGCTCTAGACCAGAGATCCTCAATCCTGGTCCTCAAGGTCCAGTGTCCTGTAGGTTTTAGAGCTTTATGTCAAGCTCTGCATGAGTCTGAGTCTGAACCAGGTGTGTGACAGCAGGGAAACTTCTAAGCCCCCCTCCCAGGCCCAGAAATGAAGATCCCTGCTGTAGACTAATGAGGAGAGGTACCACCTGGTATGTTATTAGCACTTGGTTTAAAAGCCTGCATTGCTGATGGTCATTAGTGCCAATGGAAATGGCAACATCTAGAAAGGTTTATATATTGTACAGGATTTAGAGCAACATATATTCCCATCATGACAATGTCTTCTTTAAAGAAAGCCTTCTGTATTTCATCCAAATTATGTTAAAAAACATCAATTTAATCACAATAGCTTCATAACAGAGTCCAGGTGCTAGACTGGCCTACTTTCAGTCTAGATCTTTATGATATTTTATGAATAAGACATTGTTTTGTAAAATTTGAAAATCATTGCATTTTTTTTAGATAAACATTTTACACATAATCCCAACGGTTTTTGGAATGGGGTTTACACCTTTCTCTGCCAAAAGAGCCTGTGAACTCCAACCTTCGCACATTGTTACAAACAAAAGAGGACTCACAAGAGATTGGACATGCAGTGTTCAAATGGAAGCAAAGTGGGGAATAGACAACAGTTTTACTTGCTGGAGTTGAGCGTGACTCACCTTGTCAGAAGTCCAGCAACTTATTCCACTGCCACCTCTCCAACCTTCAAATTCTGTATCCGGCAGAAGCCATGCCTTGATAAACTAATTGTGTTGTGTTTTGTGAGGCATGTGTTCATGCATCATAGGGTATGTGCCTTAGGAAAAGTAAAATGGCACCATGAGAAAAGTTAAGATTAAACATATCTGTGGTTTCTAAAAGCATAAAATGACAGTGTTTTTATTGTACACATGATCATCCCAATGTTCATTGGTCATACAATGCTGTGACTTAACATCTACAACCTCCTCGTCATGCAGGTTGTAGGTTTCTGTTAAAAATATCTCCTCATATGAAATATAAAAACAAATGCCTGCATTGATAGAAACTATTTACACTGAATAAGTTGTGTTGTTTTATCCTAGCTTATGCTGTGCAGGTGTACACAGCCCTAGAATTTAGGTTAAAACCATACTGTAAATGTGATACTCATTGGTCACATTTTCTAATCAGGATAATTGATGCAATGGTTTTTGACAGGGCTTTTTAACTAATTTGCTACTGTATAAGATCTGATACAGTAGCTGCATCCGAAGGCAGATATTTGGTTGAACAAATGCAACATCAACAATGCTCTAGTTTTGTCTCCATGTCATGATGTTTTCCATATGTGTACTGATTCTCGACAGACCACAGCTCCGGTGGTCAACAGGGCCACTGAAGGATGATCCACTCATTGTGGTTTAAACTGTAAAGTTCTATTTTCTGCTCCCCAGAGACATTCAGGAGCCGACTTAAGACAGACTGGGCTAACAAAAAAACATTCACCTAAAGATTTATGATGCAAGTGCTATCCAAAAAAATAATTTAGCTGGAAACATGCCCAAAAAAAACACATGGCACTGTTTTGTTTTGTTTTTTTACTTGATGATGTCTGAAAGAAGTTGGAAGTGGTTTAAAAGAAGAGTGGTCCAGGAAACGACCCAGTCCCTGCTCTCCAGCTGGTCTAACCTTGGTAGTAAATTTATCAAACTATGTAACATGGTTGCAGCCATTCTGTCTGCACCGAGAAGGTCTACAAGCACAGACACACACACACACACACGCACGCACGCACGCACACAGACACACACACACACACACACACACACACACACACACACACACACACATATGCTTGCACAGCCATAATAAAACTGCCCACAGACAACCCAGCTACTGTAGTCTGAAGGTCTGCCTTAAAATATAACCAGAACCGTGAAACACATTAAAAATGTTCATTACAATTTACAGCTGCAGAAACTTTTACTGAATAGGTGAGGTAATCTGATATGAATGTCTCAGCCGACCGGATAATAATGAAATGCTAGACAGACAGAGCAGCAAGAGGAGGCAGCAGCATGATGGATATAGAGAAAAAAAGGTCACATACAATAAGAATACTTGTATATTTTCCTGTTGTAATTCTGGCTTTCTGATGGAAAGATAAGAAAGGATAAGATCTCTGTAAAAATGCATGGGAGAGCCAGAAACAGCCCAGCAGGGTGACAGCATTTTAAATGTATAATGAATCAATAAGTACCTGTGGTGGCAGGTATAACTGCCAAAAGCTCCTACAGAGTGCATGCCCTGATAAGATGCCTCACTCATCCCCAAATCCTGTCACCATTAGCATAGCTGCTTCTCAGACTGCAAGCAGTGCTAAATCCATGCTCTAAGCACCTGCTGAGAGCAGCTACCTCTCCCTGCCCGCTTTCCTTCCATGCTAAATGAAAGTAAACTTTGCATTTGCCTGGTGCCAGGTGGAGTAAGCGCCTTGCTGTGTTAAGCCCTGTTTCATTGCTGTTAAGATGAGCAGCTGTGTCTCCTGTGGTCCTCGGCCTTCAGTCAGATCCAAAGGGCTAATCCACACAAATATAAACCAAGTGAAGACTGTTTATCAATTGATGATATAGCTCCAAACTAGCTCTTGTTTCAGTTATAAGTTGTTTTTACCCTGAAAATCTGGCTGTGCATTTGTGTTTGTTCATGTTTTGAATTAGTTAGAGAGGGAAGGTATGCTAACTCACTGCCAGGTTGGAGGTTGTTTAGTTTATTACCCCACATACACTGACCTCGG
>JAPMNP010628486.1:0-13144 GCA_029874935.1 Atherina boyeri
AGTCATAAATGGTCACATAAAAAGGCTAATGATACGTTTATTTTGGGAAAAATGTTACATGTAGCCTCTTTAATTCCCGTAATGAGATGTAAGAAAGTGATTTGTTTACATGCATATCTAAGTTATCTTCAGCATTTGATTTGGTTCTTGGCCCTAACTTCTTTCAAACTGGATCCTCTGCTCATAATTTTGACTTTTTTTGTCAGGTATGACTTAATACTAGATTAATGTTTTGATAGGTTTATGATCCAAATGTACTAGTTGGATGTTAATGTACAAGCAACAGATTGCTTCTTCCCATAAACATGTAATTTCTCATTACTTTCTGGAAATAACAGCAGTAGTAATACCAAAGCAGGGTTTAACCCTTGTCCCATGGTAATATTTTAGCTTAGTGTGCAGGGCTCAGCTCAACAACACACTGACAGAGGTTTTTTTTACCATTGCTTCCTCAGAGCTGCGCATAAATTTGAGCCTTCCCCACTGTGAATCGGATTAGGGAAAATCCTTTTGACATATGTGCATGTGTATGTCTCCACATGTGCACGTGCCACCTCTGCTCTGCTGCTATGCCAAAAAATGCCCATATTCTGGCTATTACATAATCTACCTTTGATGTAGCTTTAGCTACACATGGTAAAAGCACAAGCTAATTCTGAGAAGGTTACAGCGCCGGCCTGAGTCTGTCACTCAGGCTGGGAAGGTTGCAGTACCAATGAATTTCAATCATACACTGGATGTGCTTGGAGGCAAAAATGCAGCTGAAAGCTCATAGGTTTTCAGTTAAAAAGGAAAATTAAGGAATCTAAGATGCTCCTGATAGTCAGTGTTTGATTGAGTGCAAATTACAAGAAACGTACCAAAACTTTATTGAAGAAGTAGACGGAAATGCATTATATTGAAACAAATGGAAAACGAGTTCATTAAGGTCTTACTCATTAGTATTCGCAATCTCAATGCTCTGGCAGCTGGTGAACGACGAGTTAAGTGAAGTAGCTTTAACCCAACATACTCCTGCTTGGAGTTTCAAGTGTAATTCATGTATAGCACTGACCATTTTGTCAGACTGCTTTCCTTTGATAGATCCACTTTTCCCCTATTCTTCAAAGCCATCCAGACAGCCCACTGAAAGGGTTTTGTAACAAAAGGTCTCAGGTCAGTGGTTGAGAGTACAATTTAACAAAAGTGCTGGGGGCAAATCAAACAACACAGCCATGTTTCCAACCAGATATTTGAAAAAATCTGGGGCAAGCGTTAGGAGGCCTACAGAAGAAACTAATTTCAATGACTGAAATGAAGAAAAAAAAACCGGGAGCTTCTAGAGTACACATCACTTAAACAACAAAATTATAAAATAACCAACATGACAGACTCAGCAAACAGATTATAAAGGGGGTTTAAGACAGACAACGGAGACAGCAGCAGCACTAAAATGCCTCTAAAATCAGATCATGGATATAACAAAAGCCTTTTACCCTGCTGCACATTATAACAAAACTGATTAACTTTATGAGCATGTGTGAGAAACGCACTTCAGACAGTGATGAAACTCCCACATCGAGAGAAGAAAAAGACAAAAAGGAGGTGGAAAGGATAACGGGAAACAAAGGAGTGCTGCTCAAGTATTTGTACTGACACACACTCACACACATACATACATACACTAATTGCTGTCGGAGAATCAACCACTTACAATGCTGACTGGACAAATGGTGCAGAAGATGACTGAATGACTGATGAGAGGTCTAGGCTGGTAATTTTGTTCGGGAATGTCTGTGTGTGTATTTTCACTGATGTGAGTGCCGAAGCTCTGCGTCCTCCCTCAACTTTTTACTCACTACTCCTTCATTTACTGTGTTTGGATACATCTGCCTACATTGGTGTGTTGTGACTTTGAAGATTTGCATTTGCACAACAAATGCAGTTCTATCAAAAGATGCAGTGTAACAAAATGCACAAAGGAATGTTGTTTCAATCAGCTGTGACCTAACAGTGAGGATAAACAGAAAGACTTCAATTTCTCTGGTGAGCTTAGTCACTGTTGCTTTGAGGACCAACTCCCACTCTACTCAGCAAGCTCAGGATGCGTGACCACTACTTAACAAACCTAGAGCCATTAGCATGTTTTCATTAGCTGAAGAGAAAGGATGCATTCATTGCCTTGAGTTAGTAGTTCACTACATCACAGGGGAAGCTTTACCTCCGATGTCAGTGGTTTGCAAATAATGTGACTGGGTCATCATACACAACATACAACCAGTAATGAGTAAGCCTCCGCATTTTGGTTTGTTCACCAGGTTATAAGCCTGTGTTTCAAGGTCTGTGTAGTGGCGCGGAGGAGCAGTGTAAAAGGCAAGCTCACTCAAAAGCTTTCCTAGAAATGCTTGTGCTTGCAAATATGATGGTGTATTTTAATTCGCTGAAGAGGGGAAGAGGACCAGGTTCAGCAGCCCTACAGATACCTTTCAAATAAAAACATGCACAAAGATAGCATACAGGACAATGGGAGTGCTACAGGATGAAGAGATGACAGGTGAATGAAACCGTGTGCCCTTTTCCTACAGAATATATCAAGAGGGAGCCTTGATCAAGCCTGTTGTGATGCTACTGTAATAGCCTCTCTCTGGATGTACAAATACAGCCTCTTGCAGATTTTTAAATGTGTTTCAGCACATATTTTTTAAATTATTATGTATCCTGCTTGAGCTCCCAGAAATACCAGAACCAAAATAGCTTATTTTAGGGCAGAGATCATTAAAATGCCTTCTGATAAAAAAGAAAACACACATAAAAAACAGTAAAAGGAATCCTGCAAGCACAGTGTCGAGGGCAGCTGCAAACAACCACCTCTGGTATGTATTTAGAGTTAATAGCAACTCAGACAAGAGAAGCCTGATGTCATGAGAAACAAGCACATTTTAAACTAAAAACGGCAAGTAATTATCTCATTCTACTACACAATGCAAGGTGATGCAAAGTCTTTATAGACTGTCAACGACCATGTGATCAACTGTGGCAGCAGAGCTAAGATTGCTGCTGTTTAGCTCATTTACAAGCCGGCTATAGGGGGCCTAAACAGTGTCACCAAAAAACGAACACCAACTCTCACTTTGTCTCAAGCCAAAAGTTACTTCCATAATTACAATCATTACCTGCAAGTGTGCTCACACGTAACGCCTACAGCTACTTCAGTACAAGTGCTGCCCATTTAAAATCTCCCTGCAGCAGCTCACGGCTAATGAACACTTAGGGCTGTGTTATACCGTTATGGAGACATTCATTTACATCATTCCCACGGTCCTTTCAAACTGGCTAGGCACCAGTGGGGTGCTAGTTCTCAAACCAAATTTTGAACCAGCTGGTGCATTTACACCAAAATGAACCTTGGTTCAGAACCTGAAAAGTAGGTTCTGAACAGGCATGAAAAAATAGTGGTTCTCAATCGCAAACTGTGATTTCATGAGTGGGTAAAGGTTGTAGGTCGGTGTATATCTTTCCATATTAAAAAAAAAGGTATAGAAAAGAAAAGCTAAAGCCAGAGCAATGCTGGCTGTCAATGTTCAGACAAGTGCTTTATTAGATATACATGCTTTATTTCAATAAAGTTTAAAGAAAGAAAAAAAAAAAGTTAAACCAAAAATAATCTAGAAAGTGAAGAAGGAAGAACGTGTCAGAAAAAGAAAAAAAAAAGATTTAGACAAAAGTGGCAGAGTTTGTATCTGTTTCTATGCGTAAGCACTATCAGGGTGGAAAAGTATATTTTATCATTGCAAACAGACTGATTAAAACAAGAACAATGAACAAGCCCCTGGAGCCGATACTACATGCTGATTGGTGGAAAATTGTTTGTAATAACAAAACGAACAAAGCACCAAAAATAACAAACAAAGAAGCCTGAGGGAAAATCACAGACAACCTTTAAATTCACTCACATGGCAGATCTTTGTCCACTTCTGTTTTTCCCCACATCAGAACAAAGCTAAATGGTCAACAACAGCAACAACATATCCAGGAGCAACCAACAGCTCGGGTCATTCCACACATCCCTGATACAGCCCCCAAGTGGAAGCAAAACACTATAATGTGTAAATATGTGTTTCCCAGTTTGTATAATAGCCTGATTAAATTTTTGTTTCTGCCTATAGTTCTGATTGGTTAATAATTAGTTTGCCTGTATTTTGTAACACTAGATGTCACTACATACTCCCCCATTTGACTTTAAGTATTATGAAAAGTTAATTCAATATGACTTCTGGTGCTCTTCAAATGGTTTTCAATTACAAAAATGGAATTGTGCAGATTAGAATTTGTCAAAACTACATAGAAAATTAAGAACAACGAAATCTAGAATCCAAGCAAACACTGAAATTAACAACTAATCTTTACATTTCACTTCACATATGGACAAGCATTCATTCATGCATAGCTGTCTTTAGTCTCAGGGACAGTTTTTGAACCATCTCTGAAGAACTTCAGCCACTCGCTCACTGAATACACCTCTACCAGCGTGTTTTTCTTTACTTATCACAACACCCCTTCATCCCCCTTTTTCTCTCATTAGATTGCAGCTTGGTAACAATGGTGACACAGCAGAGTTAATCCCAAAAGGCTGTATTATGTACCCCAAAATCCCAGTGTTCACATTAAACTTCAACAACACACAAATAGAGAATCACAGCTGTGCCAAATTAGATGTGAATATTGTTGCAAAGAGCATCACACAGTCACAGTTCTGATATACAGCATGCAGAACTATTGTGCCTATTCCCATATCTGGATTAATAAAAATGAGTTGCACTTTTATGCAACTTTAAAAAACAAAACAAAAAAGGAACAAAGTCAGACTAATTCTAAAAAGAAAGTAAAGAGTTTATTAATGACTCCTGAAAAAAAAATACTGCCAGCCTATCTCAAATGGTCTGAAAATCTGCAACATAGCATGAAGAATACAATAAAGACCCAATTAAAAATTCAGCATTAGACAGCTTGTGTCCTCAATGGGATGGAACATAAAGTTCTACCCCGAGGTTGTGAGCATGACTCATACATCCCTATACATCTCCAGGCTTTCCCTGATTTCTGCGCCTACTAACCAGCAAAAAGCCTGAAAGCAACAGACACGACTTGTTACCACTATGAAAAAACGAAGGAAAAACAAAAAAGGAGGAGGAGGAGGGAACTTGAGTTCACTGTCATTTAATAGACAGCAACAATGATGCTCACTAATTGGAAGTCCTGAGAAAACGCAAAGGGATCACACTGTGTTCATGTAGCTGTGGTTGTAACGCAAACAGGCAGCGCATGAAGAGGAAGGGGGGGAGGGGGGGGAACAGGGTAAAATGGCTTGAGGTGAAGCTGAGCGCGCGGATAAACTGAAAGCTATGAGTGGAGATGAGTAAATAGATGGATGGAGAGATACGTACTGCTGTAGAGGGTGTCGATCCAAGAGAGCCGGGGCAGGCCGTGAGCACTGAGGGGCTCCATCCTCCTTTTCTCTCTGTGTGTCAGTCACTCCGCTTCTCTTTTATGTTGTCAATTCTTTATGCTGCTTTTTTTTTGCCTCTTTTCTGTTCCTTATCGTTGAAAAGCAGCCTTCATCTTGTAGGAAGAAGCACGAAGAAGCATTTGGGAAAAAAGGATGCCAAAAGAGATTTTGGGGTCCAACAGGCTGACAAGCAAAACGAGGTGAACGAGTTTACGAGAGGTGTGTGTCTGTGTGTGAGAGAGAAAACAACAGGCTGGAGACGGACACCGCCGACCGTTGCTAGGGGAAGGGAGAAGCACTCCCCTCTCTTTGGCTTGCTCTCTCACTTGCATCCACCCCTCCCTCTCCCTCTCTCTCTCTCTCTCTCTCTCTTGATTCTGCGCAAATGGCTCATCAGCCTCTTTCTCTCCCTGTCTTTAAGCAGAGGAAGAAATTCATAACTGTTAACAACCAGGTTTGTGTCAAATTTCTGTTTGTCTTTTTTCTTTTTTCTTGACACCAGCTGAAGACACATTTTTTTACACTCAGAAAATTAGACAAGCCTGTTATGGTAAAAGTGACTGAGGTTACCACAGAACTCGAGCATTAAATACCAAGACCACACATGGCGTCCCTCAAACCAAAAGGTGTAATTTCCTATAAAATAAATAGATTTAAACACTAACACTATATTAAATTCAAGTCCTTTTGATCATGGTTAAAGGTAGAAGGGGCTCTTTTTTGTACAAGTTGTCTCCTTAAGCAAATTTTTTTAAAAAGGCACCTCATACCCACTTACTTTTCCAGGCATATTTATTTGTAATTTTATGACATATTGCAAATCTATACAGGAAGAGAGTTTTATATATCAAGTTGAGAATATGAGTTTTTTTAACTCCTCGTCATTATAGGGGGGGTATCATGTCATTTTCAGGCATATAGTACCCTTTTATAGGACAATCAAATAACTGTTATTATCAGTTGTTTTGAAAATGCTGTATATATAAAAAACAACTCAAAAGAAATTTGACTCTGCATCACGTCTCGATATGACCCTTCGAAAATTCGCCTCTCTCTCTAGAAGATTCTCCTACCCTTTCTGACACGCCCCCTTCAGCACGTCATCACAACAGTGCTTTATGCCGTCCATGGATACAGTTTAGTCATTCTCATTGATGCATTTTTCTTGTTCACAACAGACCAACATTATATAATATTGTTTGTCTGAAATGAAAACACAGGACATTGTACAACTTTATGTGTACGATCCCGTGTCGGACTCGGAAAGTGACTTTTCTGAAATACGGAGCAGGTACAGAGGATATTACAAGATGTCTCAGCTTGGTAATATACGTCCATGTCATCCTCTTGTAACTTTGCGGTAGTGTTCGTGTCTGAGGAAAGGTAATAATAACGATGACTTGAAGTCGCTAGCAGAGCTCAGTCGTCGCCAAATCCCCCCAGATGTTTTCTAATTACAGCTAGCGCTACTTTACTGCAGCTGACTGTGGGAAGCGGGGGTTAGGAGTGCTCTGCTGGGTCGGAGCTCGTCAATAGGAGGTGCCATGCAGTAGCAGCCGTTTTGGCACCACTTGGCTTCCAGTGGAGAATCAGGGATTTCTCAAATATGCATGAATTAGTCAAAGTAACCCTAGGGGCATATTTTGATGAAGAAATTATATGATAGCATTATGAAAAGCTCAAAAAAGTATATTTTGCATCCCCCCCCTTTTTTTTTCAAATTAACCCCTAAAAACTCATTGTCCTTAGAAATTTCAGATTTTTTCCCTACCCCTCAGACATGATCCCTATCCCATCTGAATCCTCAGGGGGCATTTGTACCCATTATGCCCCACCACTTTATTTCCTTTTTTAAAGTAAAAAACAAACAAAAAACATTCACTAACATCCGGCTCTTGAGTGCAATGAGAATGTGTTTAATCAGCTTCAAAATCAGTATTATCAAATGACTCTGCACTAGATGCAGGTTTCAACTGTCTCCAGTTCAACTCAGCAACAGTGGAAACTAGGCTAAGGATGCTGCGGTCAAGGCAACAAAGATGGGCACAGCATACTTTTATTTACAGAAGCACATGTACAGTAAACTCACCATAACGCCTCAAATCGAGAGTTCTTTAACTGAGTAAAACAAGTTGCAGAGATAATCACATGAAATGAGAGATGTTTTTTTCTTCCTCGAATTAAGACAGCTAGAAGCTTATTTTCGGTCCAGCTGTGTGTCGCTGACATCTTTGGTTCAGTGAAAAGTAGAAAACTAGCCTGATTATCTCAGAGAGTTGTGGTTATCAGAAACACGCCCTGCAGCATACTGTAAAATGCCATCCCTTTGTGTTGTCATAGTGACACATCTGTCCTGTAGGGCATAGAGGTATGCTGAACTAATGTGTTTCAGCCTTGGGAGCACTGATGGAAAAAACTACAACTGCATGTAAAGCGAAAGGATTTAATTGGGATGTCTTAGTGGCTGGACAAACAACTCACTGGCTTTGAAAATGGTCTTAAAGATGGTATTGTTGGCAGTCTTGGCTTGGATGGGCAGGGTAAAGTGAAGAGAATTAATTCACAATATGCAATTCTATCATTAAATCCCACACTGATCCTTTGGCTCCGCACTTTTGCCTCATATAGTTTGTGCAAATGCCAGGCTGCTAGCCTGGGTGCCAGCCGAACTTAGTCCCGCCCACAACATTTGAGGTCTGGAAGTTCGGTTTGGCATCGCTCCGTTGAGGAGCAATCATGCCCGAACAAAAGCTGTTCGGACCAATCAAAATCGGGCTCACCATGATGGACAGGTGAGGTGAGCAACAGTAACGTTATCAACCACGTCACCAAAGAGCGCCTGGGTTGAATTTGCGCCGTTGCTCTGATTGGTTATAAGTGCAGCAACATTTTTTTCTGGTTCGGCTGAAACACGCCCCATAATCACAGCCCAATGGAGCGGTATCAGACTCACATTCTGACTAGAATTGAGTATGGCTACGTCAGGCTACCAGGCTGCAGTTGGCCTCCCTTAACCCCACAACACTAAAACACTCAGAACCTTCCAGTTTAACATTGTAGTCAAACAGCTGATGTTTTCCTAATTATAGATAAACCTTATTTTCTTTTTCTAGACACCTCAGAATTTGGGAAATTGGTTTCTCAGTTCTGGTAAAAAAAAAAAAAGGTATCTAATTGAGTTTAACACTAATAAAGAAAAAAATGTAAAAAAAAAAAAAAATTGTCAGAAACCCTAATTAAATAAAAGATCAATAACTGATTATCATAAGAATGGACTTCTTAAGGTTTTTTATTCTATGCATAGAAGTAGAAGCTGCACTTCATGATGAGCTCAAGGCCACTGTCATTTGTCCACCAACAATGAGGTGTTTTGTGTGAAACACAGTCAGTCATTCATTTCAGTGAGAAATGGAGAGAGCAAGTGACTGCATGGTTCATATGTCATGTTTTAAGCTAGTCCCATCTTCTGTTCCCGTGGCAACTTGCTGCGCCCCCCCTCGTCTACACAGACACACTAACTGGAAGAACATAAAAGGGATGCGCACATGAGCATGTGTGGAAAGGACAGACATGAGCACTGATGTAGTGAATCTGACGATAAGGGGGGAAAAAGGTACATAATGTATGAAAACTACACTATGTTTTCTAGAAATAAACGTAAAGTTATCTTCCACGAACATCCAGAATTTTGGGCCTAAAGTTTTCATTTATCCAAAATTCTAGATATTTAATATAGTTTGGGGGTAATATCTGCAACAAAATCACAACAATGCGTATGAGACTTTTCCTTACACTCAGAAATACAAAAATGGGTTTCCATACATGGGCACAATAGGCTTAGAGGCTCAAGCACTCCTGTTGCATCTTGTTCATATAGATGGTGATGACAGCATCATCTCACAGCCCTCTCCTTTTCTTCTCATCAGCCATAATGCTTGATGTTTATGAACACATGTGCTACAGAGAAGGGCAATTAGAAACAAGCACCATGCCAGTGGCAACCAAACCTGATATGAAACCCTCCCCTCAAACCTCTGTTGGTCCTTTCCACCCCCCTCATCCTCCTCTAACCAGCAGGGGGGGAAGGAAAGACGGGGAGGTTGAGAGGCAGAAAAACTTCAATTAGGACACAAAGGCTGACAGGAGGAACCCCACCACCAATCCCCTCCTCTTCTCCCAACATTGGGAGGCAGCGCACCGGGCCTCAAGCACTCCTCTTTGTCTCGCTCCTGAGCTCCGTCATGCCAGCTGAAGGAGCACACGTATTCAATGAAAGGGTGCCAAAGGAGTTCATCTAGCCAGAGGTTATGTCTGTCTGTTTCAAGGCATTTTATGTAAGAATGCTTGTGCCAATATATGTTAAGAGTTATCATTAAATACAAATGTGTTATCTTGGAACAAAAATCACATATAGGCATGAAAAATAAAAACAAATGAAAAAAAATTACAGACAAAGAAGTTCATACTGTGGGAGTAGGCAGACGGGAGTCTGGAAAGTGGCACCTCATCAAAAATAGATTGATGAACTATATTGCACTTATGTCCCCTTTGTCCTTAATCTGGGACGGTAAGATGTGAAAAGAAAAAAAACACACACACTTGATTAAAGCCTTTTTAAGAAAAAGCTGCCATCCTCCTAAAATAACTCATTATTCAAGGTTAATAACAAAAAAAAAACATAACTGGCAAGCCACACACACACACACATACACACACACACACAAACACACACACAAACACACTTATGCAAATGCCCTGAGCTGCGTGTTAGTCTTCCTGGAGAGTCACAAACCTGCATTTACTAAATATTGATAAGCAGTCAAGCTGTGTAGTAAAAAAAGCCATTATCAACTGTCTCTAAAACTGCCCCCCCCCCCCTGCACAACGTGCAGCCAACACAATTGGCATAGATACTGTAGAGAGCAGCTGAAGTATCTGTCTGGTTGCAGATGTTTGGGGGAACTGCCTTTTTGTGGAATAACAACACAGTTCAACACATCAGCAATGGTTAATTTTCCATAAAGGTCAACGATCGCTGTAGTCCTCCACAAAGTGTGTGTTTGCAGGGATGGCGGTAGAGCAACTAGGCAGATTGGAAGGATTGCATCTCAACTTCAAGGCCAACCTTTTTAAAAGAAAATATAGAATTTTTTTCATTTATTTATTTCCCCCTTCAGGAAATGTGATGTGTCGTGTTGAATTAACAACATGCCTTCAAAACAGTCTACCCTTTTTCTCATAGTGTATGCCAACAATGTGGGTGCAACAGAAAAACACACATAAATAATTTATTAGTCAGTACTGCATTAAGTAAAGACAAAAAAGCTGGTAAAAATAATAAATCATATTGGGATGTTATGATGTCCCATTGTGAACAAATACTGTGTTAACATAGAACACGTTTGGATTGCTGTACTCCATAATGCTTCAAGGCATATTTAGGCTGCTAATAAAAGTCTGTATGATGATAAAGAATGACCGCAGGAATACACTTTGGGCGTCCCTGCTAATCTTTTTTAAATGTAGAGTAAACCTTATATATATTAGTCATTAAAAAGCAAAAATACAGAGGTATCTGATATTTAAACTAAATTTAAAGTAATTATAAATAAAATATTTTTTCTCATGAGACCTGGAGGATTTTTGGGTTAGGACTGCCAGCCATGTGTGTAATTAGGCAGCACATCATCCCACAAGCCAATCAAACTGCCACCCACTACTCTCCTACCCCTCCTTTTCCCCCTGATCTACCCAGATACCCCTGGCCCACCTCGCCACACCAACCCCACCCCCATTTTACCCCTTTTAGTCCTCTCCAACATGTCAACCCCAACCAAAAAGGCCTGGGGGATGATTGGGTGATGGGTGGATTGGAAGGGTGCGTTCATCTCTCATGAGGGATGGCATTGTGCAAGTGTGTCATGCCACTCTGCCTGCCTATTCATCCCNCCCCACACACACCTCTTCAACTGGCTTGTCACTAGTGAAGGATAATAAGGAAAAGAAGAAAATGAAACAAAAAATATAAAATGATCTGCAGATTTGATCCATCTGACCCTGTTTAACTCCCTCTGACACCCCTACTCCACAGATGTTTTCCTGCTTTACTGGTTTTGTGTGTTACTGTTTACCAAAGTGAGCAGGGCTGCACACATACAGGAAGTAGACAGCTGTCTTTCCATATGAGCGGTTTCCAAAAAGCCTAATGAAGCGCTGGAGTGAGACAGAATTCAATATATGACAGAAATCGGCAAAGAAAAAGATGGAAATGTCATCATCAGACAGAAAAAAATCCAAAAAATGAAAATAGAGTCTTCTTGCAAAATGCATGGTGATTTAAACAAATATAGGAATATCACTGGAGAGTCAGTCTAAAACAATATGGTCCCTTAAGAAAATTACACATTACTGCACCAAAATATCTTAATTTGAATAATATTTCATATTCAATTCCAAACTTTTGTAAGGAAGTGTGAACACACACATGGATTCTGATGATGAAGTATGTATTTCCCACACTTTCCTTTGTTTTGGGGGTTGGGGGACATGGCAGCAGGGAAGAGCAATGACCATGCATTATTAAAAAGCCTGGAGTGCACCCATCATGAATGTCTACATGTTATATGAGAACGCCTGAAATCATCGGGGGCGTCACCTTTTTGTTGGTGGTCTGCTAGTTGTTTCATGTCCTAATGAGGCCTCTGGGTTTTCTCCTTTTTCTCTTTTCATATCCAATTCATATAAGTTTGACATAAACATGAACTCAAACTATACAACCAACAGCTCTCAACAAAATTGCTTTCCAATTCAGAGAGTCAATGCCTACATTAGAAGACCATGAAAGCTTGTGTGTGTGTGTGCAACACAGCATGTGCTCTGGCAGCCAAGATGCCCCCTCACCTCATTTGAACTGCATCACCCCCTTAAACCCATAACCATCCAATTATGTGGAACAACCATGTCTAGCAGACCAGTGTGACACAGTGAATGTGTGTGACTGACTACCATTTCTATATTAATCCAGTCCTTGATGTATGATAAGATAAGGCTTCCTTCAATACAGTCCTTAGTCTGTTTGTATTAAGGAGAGAGACAGAGGACAGGACAAAGAGACTGAGCAAAATCTGGGCATGTGTGTGAGAGGGAAAGACAGGGAGCACTAGAGGAGTATTCATCCTGTGCCAGCTGAATTCACTTTGATCTATTGAGGTCAATGTGGAAATCATCAATATCATGCTGTGATCGGACAGACACCAGATAAGGGGCACACTTGAACTCCACTATACACTCATAACATCTTGTGGCATTTGTGCCTTTGACTAATTCATTTTTCTGTTTTCTGTTTCACATTTGAACAGGGAGCATGAAATCAGAAACACAGCACTTTCCACATAAGGAACTACTGCTCTCTAGTGTTTAGTTTCTGCAAATGCTCAGAGGTGCAAGCAAAGATCTTCAGTGTGTAATAGACAGAAATCTTTTATCTTCTAATTAGGGGTGGGAAAAAAATCTATTCACAAAAGAATCGCGATTCTATGTTTAACGATTTTTGAATCGATTTTTAAAATTAAAAAATCGATTTAAAAAAAAAAAAAAAAAATTTATTTATTTTTTATTTTTTTCTAAACATGCATTCCAGGCTTAGTATTATGCAGAAGC
>JAPMNP010628489.1:8672-18954 GCA_029874935.1 Atherina boyeri
GTCAACAGGTCATCATTAGCAGGGATGCTACCCTTGTGGCATGCTTTCTCAACTCATTGTATGTTTGCATGATCATCAAATGCATCCATATGGGTCTCTGATCTCTCCACAGTGTGTGGGAGGTACACAGGTCTCTCCTGTGGCCTATTTCCCCACAGACAAATCCTGCTCCATCGGCGAGAGCCAGCCTCATCTATTGTACCTCCTGCCTCCATCAACTCACATTCCATCTATTACGACCCAACAGGATGATCTTCATGGCTGAAGCTTATTGTAAAACCCTAGCCTTGCTGATTCAATAGGCTCTAGAGGGTTCTGACAATGACCAATTCACTCATGAGTATTATTCATCACAAAACCTTTCCAGCGCTCCAATAAAATCCACCACCCACCTTTCCTACTCTGTTTGGTATGCTGTAACAATCCATCACTTCCAAATGTTTTGGTGCTCCTACCAAATGTAGCGGGAACCCACAAACATGTGCTCTTTTGCACACACACATTTTTCTTTTCTCTTACACCTCCAATGAACAAACTCTTTCTCACCTCAGAAATTGCTATTTTGGTGCAGGGCTATTCCTTCTCTCAGCAGTTTCACATTAATTCTTTTCCTTTCGCAAACATTCATTCCTGGCTTCCCTCTACCTTCCACCCATCTCTACAGCAAACTGCTCTTTTCCTCTGCCAACTCTGTCTTTCACCTTCCCTCTCTCACCTTCAGATGCCACCCATCTACTGCCTCCATGCCTGACTGCTTTGACAGACCTGCGATTCAAGCAAGAGGGGGGATTTGATCTCCTTCGTGGAGTGGAGCGCCGGCAGTGGGGTCCACTCTCAAACCACCGGACGTAGAGCCCTGAGCCACCAATTAAAAAGTCATGAAGGCTTTTAGGGGCACGCAGGGCTGCAGTTTCTCTTGCTTCTGTGGATTGGCTGCCTGAAAATAGTCTTTGTGTTCCTGAGACAACAGCAGAATATGCTGGAGGGTGGGGGTGAGGAGATGCAGGTTAACAGAGCAGCAGTGCGTGGGCCATTGCGCTCTCCCCTGTGCTCTTAAGCAGCACTCTCCCAGCCCCTCACTCCCATAAATTAAGCGTAATACTCACTGTCTGTATGCATGGCTAATGGCTAGCTCCTATATGTGCACTGAAAGTTGTCTTTTAATTGTGTGAGAAAACATGCTCCTCCTAAAGCTTCTGTGAGGCTTGACAACTTTTTCTCCATTGTGTAATCAGACCGGGCTAAAGAGGATCACATGTTAGGTTTATGCTTTATAAAAAAAGAAAATCATCTTTCTACAGGCCATGTTTGGCTTTATACAGATAAACATCTGACTGTGAATGGAGAGTCATTGTCTTCTTTGAAGATGAATAAGTGGACTTATGTGAATGACAGTGAGCTTGAGTGTAATCGACCTGAACGGCTTGATCTAAAAAACAGCACAGAAATCAAATAGGTGACAATTTGCCTCTCAACTGTGAGTATACTTTGTACACAACATTGGATGTGTGAAACAAATCCTTAATGCATTGATAAAAAATAAACAAATAAAAAAAAACAAAAAAAAAAAACAGGCTTCCCCAGAATTAGTTTAGTTGCACCAAAAAACATCCATAGAATTGTTACAAAAAGCACCCAGTCACTAATGGAATCAATAAAGCCTTGCAAATATTTACAGGACAAGAGAGCCTCAAGGCGATCAATTGCAATCTATAGGACGATGGAGGGTTCTACTGTTGCTGTGTTTCAGGTTAGAAAAATCAATAATGCCAGCTTTGGAAAAAGAGGGGGTAAAAAAAAACTCCACAGTGGCACTCTTCAATCTTTCCCTCTAATTCTTTGCTTCCTTCCATCATCCTGACCCTTGTGTTGAATCGTCTTTTTGTGAAGTCCAAGTTTGACGTTGCTTGGTGCGCCTCCCTGCAGGTACTAGGAAACCGCAGGGAGTGCATGCAGCAGGGTAGCGGGAGACAGCTTTTGAAGAACAACTCAGCTAGTGGATGTGACAGGCTCTCAAAAGCCAGGGAGATAACAGCATCTGCCTGTGGAAGTCTTAACAGGTAGAAAGCTAAAGTTAGGGGCTAAATGGAGGGCTGCTATGGCTCCGCAAATTCTCTGGATGATTGGATGTGGAAAAAAAAATGACGTTGCTCAGTTTTTGCACACATTTATAGGCAACAAGGAAAGCGGGCTGAGTGACAGAAAGTGAAGCAGGGCAGAGAATGAGAATTAGGGTATATTAAAAACAGATTGCTTCCATTTCTCTCTGGGGGAAGATTTTTTCATGCGTGGGGTTGTAATCCCTAGTTTATGCTCTGTAGTAACTAGCTCGATAAAATACATCAACCCAGCACATAAAAGGTGAATAAAATGGAGTATATAAAAGTGTGTCAGGAAGCTATAGAAGTCAAGACCGCCCAGAGAGATGGCTGATTTATTGACACATAGGTAGTACGTTGACGAGTTCAGCAACTTCTGATAAATAGGCAATAACGGCATGTTTTCTTCTGGCAGGTACGCAGTTACTATTCCTTACAGAGCTCCTTGGTCGCCAGCCTAACGAACAGGTGTTTAGTAGGGAAAAAAGAAGTGAGGAGAAAGAGACAGTCTCCTTCTGATGCAACTATGTTTTCGATCTCTGATGCACAACGTTACTAGAGAGAACAATCAGAGGGAGATGCAGCTTCTGCCAGCGGCCATCAGCATCTCCCTCCCTCTGTGGTAACATTCATGTGGGAAAACTGTGTGTACGTTAAATAGCCACACAAAACCCCCTGGTGGACAGCATTAGCATAAATGGATCATTCTGAAGGGAGCTGGAAGGCTACACAAACAGAGGCTCCGTAAGGGCATGCAAACAAAGTGAAGCCACATGTCGCTGTTTGTATCACACTGCATCCCACTGCCCCGAGGCCTGAAAACTTAAGTACCTGGTTGACTGCTTCATCACCTAAAGTGCTTGCCTCACTGAGTGTGTATGTGTTTACGATACGGTACAGATAAATCAGGTACATCTGTGCATAAATCAATTTTTCCCCGTGGTTTATATTTTGCGCTCTATGTATCACACAGATACGAAAACTGCATGGTCCATACACTGAAAAATGATTGTATCCTCATGTGATAGATATTTCACAGCATGGCTCAATTAACTGAATTTTTCAACTGAGCGCGGTAGGAAATCCATAAAACGGATCAAACTGAAAACGCACTGCGCAGACAGAATTATGTGTATGTGTCTGTTTGTGAGTGAGAGAAAACAAGTGAGACGCAAAGAGAAAGAGACTGACTGCACAAACTTGAGAGTCCACATTACATACATGGTTCTGACTGCTAACTTGCAAAAAATGTCAATTACTCTCTCTACATCTGAAACTTTTATGAATGCATCCAGGCTGTGTCAAAGCCTCCCACCTCACCAGCTCCCTTGAAAAATGTTTTCTCTCAGAAAAAATTAATGAAATCAGCTTTAATTATTGAAAGCGTGGCTTCAAGTTTATTAGTGTTTTTCTGGACTTCCTTCAAATTGTTGTCCAAGATGCTGCCAGTTGTGCATACCAAAATGATCTTATTAATTCAAACCTGCTTTTTTTTGTTGCAAACAGACAGGCTGTCAAAAAGCTCAAATCGGTTGGCATCACTGAACGACAGCTTGTTCACAGACACACAGGAAACGAATAACAGCAGAAAACAGATATGTTTGGGAGAATATAATGAAATAGAAAGAGATAAATGGGAGATGAAGGCAGCACTCACATCTTCCAAAGTCTTCCTTTAGTTCACAGTGAATCTGATATATTGGCCCCACCATGAACTAAAACAGCCTAAAACTCCACAGCAGAGAGTTGTATATCTTTCCCAGTAATACATCAGATAGACAGTAAGACAGACAGCTCTGATCTTTACTTCCATAAGCAAGACTGTTTAAATCCCTTCTGGATCAAAGGCAGCAGCAAGCTTTGGCTTGCTTTCATTAGGAGGGGATAGAAGACAGCATAGAAACGCTCCCTCCTCTTCAGGTTTGAACGGCCAGGTTTGATCAATCAATAGCGGTCCACTAACTCAGGCCTAAGTGCCCGTGCTTTAATCACTCTCCTTTGAAAAATTGAGGATGGGGTGGTGGCACCAGACATGCTCCTGCACTGTTTCATTAAAACCGTCTTTGGTCCGGGTATAAGTCAAATTATACTGTGCTTTGTTATGTTCTGTTCCAGCAGAAAATCTGCTATGTGACAAGCACAGCCCCAGAACTTAAGTCCCATCGCTCAAAACATGAAAGTCTGAATGCTGCTGAGAGGACGGAACAGGGATCAGCCAGGCTGATGGAGTGGCTAAGTACAACTGGGCTACTGTCTGACTTTGCCATTGTTGCTCACTGGAGGAGTGTAATCTTCTTAATCACAATCTAAACCTGCAGAACAATTGACCCATTTTCATGTGTGTCTTCTTATCTTTGAATGCATGCCCATATCTCATTTAGAAGTGTTAGAAATCCCTTTTCAATCTAGGTGATCTGTTCTCACCAACTTGCCTCGGCGTTCCTTTAATCCACTCTGATCTGATCCAATGCACATCAGCTGGTGAATGTCATGTTTATAAATTGACTACCAGTTTCTACTGTGGCTTGCATACAAAGGTTTGGTCACCCCTGTTTTTTTAATTCACAATCATGTGAGTAGAAGATTTCTTTTTTTTTGCACTCAAATAGCCATTTACAAAAATGTAAGATTTCAACTTGTTTAGATTGTGGATGGGTTACAAACATCTTTAGAAAAGGCAATGCAATGCCACATTCAAAGCTTTAAACCTAGCTCAGCAATCAGTACCAGTGTGTTCCTCTGAGCAGCAGCCTGAAAATGAAAATTCATAGCAGGAAGGCTACATGAAGATAACGAGGCATTTTCAGGTGGTCGTTAACTTGCTTTGTAATGGAAATTAACAGCAGCAGTTGAGGTGAAGTTGAGGCATGCAAGATGTAACTGCTTGAGAGAAGTGCTCCAAGTTTTGCCAGGAAGGCAAATCTTGATTCTGAAAAAAAAGTTTTTTTTTTGTTTTTTTTTCTTGCTTTCCACTGCAGTATAGTTTTAGCTTGTAAATCAATTATGAAATTGATATTTTCAGACAAGTGTCGTGATCAATTTATATTGATAACTGTAAAGTATATCTATTACTGTAAGCAAGTTTGTAATTTCTGTGACAATATGTCACTGTGACAAAGTGAAATTTGATCAAATCGATATGCCCATTATTAGTGAGTGGGTGCATATGTTTAACAGTCTGAAAATCTATCTACACACCAGGAGGAGGGTGTTGCTGAAGGATTACCACTGCACTGCAGATTAAAAAATGATCTTTTTTCCTTGACTGGATCCAGCCTGCCTCCGTTTTCTTTCCCACTGCTCCATCTCACTTTGCATTACTTCTCATTGAGAAATGAGAAGGGATACGCTCTCTTCAGCATGTGCAACGGTGGCACTATTGTCAGCATGAGCTGCCTATCATTGCGACGTGTCAGGCTGGACCCCTCCCGTCATGCTGTCACCAAGGCGCGCAGATGAGATGTGAAAACTTTAGTGAATTCGTCTTGGAGGAAATAAAGGATGGCACCCAACTGATCTGACACCCTTATCTTTATGATATCAGTCCCTTCAGACACAGACAAGTCAGTCAACTGGATCAAATAAGCCACACATAAAAACATCTATATAAAGTAGATCAAAGATTACCCATCTACTAGTCCATATGAAATTAATATGACATAAGCAGTTGATGCCAGCGACAACAAGCGCTCTGACCTACATGAAACAGCTTCAGTTAAACTGTAGACTGAAAAGTACAAGAATGAACGGTTGCATCTTCTTTTATCTCTTCACGTCACTTTCATAACTCTTCCAAGTTTAGAAATTTGTAATGGCCCCTGAAAGAAGAAGAATATATGAAAACCATACTCAATTCTGAAGAAGCAGCATAAAGCACTAAACTGCACATCCCATTTGTGCTTCCTTTAAAGACAACTGCTTACAATTCTGCAAGTCCTTTCTGGAGAATACATGTGTGGCCTCCATGTGAAGTCAGAGATTGAATGTAAGCTTTTTTTCTCCCTCCCAGGGTATCTCAGCCCTGCTCAGGGAGTGTGTGTGGTGTAGACAGGCGCGAAGCCACCAGCTGCTGACCTTTACTAGCATCACATAGCAGCAGGGAGTACCTCAGTTTACCTGACTCACATTTTGAAAACAGCTAATCAAAAGGTTCCCATGGGTTACCTCCTGTGAGGGGCTATGTATGTAAGTTAGCGTGTATTTCTGAACCATCTCTGTGTGGATTCATATGTCTGCATGCATAATTTTGCTTATTTAATGTTTTGATTATATCATAACTAGTCAACAAGGAAAAGAAAATTATCTCTTTGATCCTTTACAAAGTGGATGTGGGCTGTGCATTTACAGCCCTCAAAGTGGGTGTAAATCTGTACAGTTTAATAAATCAGATCCGAGTTTAATGCTTGTCCTTTAATTTCTTAGAAGCCACAGTACCGTTCCGACCACTTCTGCATGTCAACACCAAAACCATCCCTTAGGAAAATTGCAGAGGTCAGATGAGGCTGTGGTCTGGCTACCAATGACTACATTCTCCAACTAAAAACTACAACTAATTTCAGGGTTATACTTTAATTTAAAGCTTACCGACATTGCAAGACTTAACATGAAGCAAGCTGTGACACTTTAAAATGTTGTTTTAAACCACCACAGCTGATCAAGTTGAAATCAGAGAAACTGTTTCTGCTACATACATTTCAATTTTGGTGCTCCTTTGGGGTAAATTATTCCCTTCTGAGTATTACACATAAAGACCAAAGTCCTGCTAAAGAGGGAAGTGCAATTAGACCAAATAAATCCTCTTTCCCACAACCTAACCCACTTCTGAGGATCATTTTGCCCTTTTCCCAAGCTAAGGAATCCACCCCACCTCGTGACTCTCTCTGTAAACCTCCTTAAAATCCCTCATAATCAGCAGTGTTCCTTGACAGAGTCTGTCTCTGAAGCTTCTAGGGCATGTTGTAATAAAGATGTAACTCAAGCCAATAACACAGTTTTCACATTCACATTTTTAGAAGACGTAAATGCAATCTTTTAAAAAGCAGTTTTGCCTGCTGGTAAAAGATTATTGAATCCCTTATTCACAGCATAAACCTATGACTTACACTTAAAGACTGAAGAATGTGGTAGCCAGACCCACTGGTGTGTAAGTTTCCATTTTGAAGCCTCAAGTTTGGTGCTTGGCCATATTGGTCTTTGTAGAGTTATGAGTGACAGTATTTGACAAGAGGATGGAACAGGAGAGTGATAATCACAAGCTGATTGGACAAAAGCGTTTCTTTGTGTGCCAATGTTTTTGTGTGAGAAGCTATTTTCAGAAGGATGGCTAGCACACTGATCAGAAGGAGTAAATCTAGCTAATGAGACCATAATGACTTGTGTGAAAAATGTATGCACTTAGCATTTCATGAGAGAAATTGATGCTTTTTGAATCAGAATTAATTGGGGCCAGATACATTTTGTCATCAGCAGTTAAGCAGCTGTAAGTGGCAAATTTGCATTGGTTTAATTTCTGATGGTGAAAGACTTTGCCCTTTTGTCAATGGTTCATTCTCATTGCACTCCTGCACTCATAGGCCTCATCTCAGTTTCTCCCCTTGGACCTACCACTTAGTCAAAACCCCTCTATTTTCTAGAGAAAATGTGTCTTTTTCCTTTTAGGGATCAAGGGGTATTGGTCACTTCGCTATCCAAATGGCCTCCATTAGCCCCCAAGGGCCATAGGGCAATCACCCCATGATCCCTAAAAGGAAACCCCAGGGATAGGACCAAGAGAAGACACATTTTAATGAGAGACAGAGTAGAACTTGAGTTGTGTCCAGTAATGACAGTGCCATTTCCTGCCAGGGGATAAAGTTGCAAAATACTACAACAGGAAGAGATGGAAGCATACTGGACCCCACAGGTTGTGGTAGACCACAATTTCTGATAAGTGTGAATTTCTGAGTATAGTTTTCACTGAACAGTGGGACCCAGCACTAGACAGAGAAACTGATTGTGAGCCCTGAGCTGCACTGATGAAGCTGATCGCTCCCATCCCAAAAAGTACGGAAGTGAGTTGTGTCCACTCTTGAGCGAAGCAAATGGAAAGATGTCCGTACTCTGATGTTGAGTTTACATCTACGACAAACTCATTTGATGCAGGACTGAATGCCAATTGAACCTCTTCCCATTGCAGAAAAAAATACATGTTTGGGATTTTTCTGTCCAGTGTAAAAGGGTCTTAAGATGGGGGAACTCTATAGATAGCCACTTATCAATCAAATCAATAACAACTGTAGAAAACTTCTCTTTCATACTATTTGTTCAGTATGAGACTGAATGATGCCACAGTAAAAAGAGAAAAGAGAGGAGCTGAAGATTTGAACACTGAAGGATAAGATCTCACTTGTGTAGAGTGCAGAAAAGGGAAGGAGCTGGATGAAGGCTGTTGAAAGGACGGAGGGAAGCGGGATAAATTGGGAGAGGATGGTGGGAGGGAGTGGCTTGGCTTCTAAAGCTCCCTGAAAGTAGGAACTCAATCAGCAGCCAGGCGAGGAACCCATTGTGCTGGTGTGTAATGGGAACTGTGAGATTTTATTAAGAGAGAGCAATTGCATGCACTCCTCATCAGGGTCTCCATTGTGGCATCGATGGTCACAATGACGTTCGGGGTAGATGGAAACAAGGTATTTACTGTCTCACATATGGGAGAATAGACAGCTCCCAGAAATAGGGTTCCACTTTGACACAAGAGGTTCTGTTACCTATAATTGTCACAGCATCCTCTTGTTCGATCTGTTCCCATCCTCATTCCTCTCGCTGCATTTTTTCTAAGCTCTTTGCCTTTCATTGCTTGCTTCCTCCATCTCTTCCTCTCACTGTTGCGGTTTCATTACTTTGCTCTTTCATTTATCACTTTTCGAAATCCCTTTGTCCAGCATTATGGTGGAACTTTATGGCAGAAAGTCACCCCCAGCAAGTTTGCTCTTTAAAGTGATTGCATGCATAGCAAGGCAGCACTTAAAGGAGACAAGTAGAATGAGTGGAGGGAAAGGTGTGGGAGGACAGCACAGTGAGAGGGTGTGTCAGCCTGACTACTGATGGACCTATCCTTGTCGGTTTTGGTGCTGTCAGAGCTGGAATTTCCAGTGCACATGGTCTAAATCCAGCAGGGAACCGTTTTCTTTTTGCCTCAGTCAGTACAGATAACTATAGGAAAACAGCATGCTTCTGATTGTGTACTTCCCCTCAGCTTTGACTACTAAATTATGAATTCTAAAATTACAGCACCCTTACTGTTGAAACTTGTTGTGAAGGCAAGGTTACCCCCCTAACTCAAATATACTGATTTCTTTTTCTAATGGTGACAAAGGCAGGAACTGTAACTGCTCTGTAATGCATTCAAACTGGTCATTTTTAGCAAACAATAGCATATCCTTGTTGCAGCATATAGGGATTTTTAAATCTGAGGTATGATAACGACTTAAATCAAGCGTCAACAGTTGCAATCTGCAAATGATTCCCTGCCGTTAGGAAATAAGAACTTCTCAAGGCTTTTCCCCACATATACTGTACATACAAATATTGGAAATAAATGGCTAAAGGTCCATTGAATTATTATCCACACAGAAATAACCCATATAAACATATAGGTTTTAATATATATTTTTTTCAATATATGTGACATACAGTATATAAAATTGGCAGTTTTCTTATATTGTAGGTACATATACAGTACCAGTCAAACGTTTGGAAACATTTTCCCATTGAATCCAATGGGGAAGTGTTATAAACTTTTGACTGGTACTGTATATGTACATGTATGTACACTCAGTTTATTTAAATCCAGGTTAAAGACCCACCTGTTCTCAGCTGCTTTTGAATAGTTTTTATTCTAATTGTCAAATCTGCACGGTAGGGCTGGGGGATATATCGAATATACTCAATATATCGTGGCTAGTCCCCAGTGGATATAGAAAATGACCATATCGTCATATTTGAGATGTTTGTTTTAAAATGACATGTTTGTGTCACTGCTTTAACTATTCAATAAATACAGTTTTTATCAATTTCTTTAGTTATGATTTCACCTTTTTGACATGACTGTTTAAAATCAGCATGTATTAAGGCAGTATGATCAGTAATGTTTTAATGTAGACGCATAGAATCATATTACTGATGTGATTATATGCATCAAAGCAATA
>JAPMNP010628494.1:0-11744 GCA_029874935.1 Atherina boyeri
TAAAAAAAAACTAGTAATCAAAATTATATTGGTGTATGATAGCAGAAATTAAGGAAGGGTTTTGTTTAGCTTTATCAGATGAGACGTTGATAATAAGAAAAGTGAACAGAGGAGGGGAGTTGGCACCATTCACATCCTGCACAGCGCAGCTCCCGGCTACCCAAGACTGAAGGTGGCGTGGCACCTGTGCCATTTTTGGCCTTGGCGTTATATGGCCAGGAGGTCAAGGCCAGGGCAACATCTGCATCGCATCAGAGGGTCTGGCTACGTGCCCACACAATGAAAGTCTCTCACAGAGGAACCCTAAAGAATATATGTGAAAATTAACACGTGTTTATTTATTAATGTATTTATACACAAAACACTTTAGCTTCAGAAAATGCCACACAAACACTGCAGTGGGTATAGTCACCATCATTTGACTAATTTTAATCCTGGGATCCTTAATACCATCCCTACTGTCTTCAACAGCAAGTCCACCTGAGTCATGTTTCCAGTTGAGTGGAAAATAAAGCACCAAAACAGATATGAGCCACCAGCACACTAAAGAGCAAATCATTATGCATCATTAGGTGAAGATTTAGTTTAAACGTGTTTAGCAGGAATTAAGCAAAGCTGTTGTTGACATGGATTGACTGCTGTAATGCTTTATTGTCAGTGCTCCAGGAGGCAGAGAGAGGACCGGCCTGGTTGGGGGAGCAGCAGTGTGCCGAAAGCAAGGATTTATGGGATGTTGGGAGGACTAGCTGGATATGCAGAAGGAGTGGACAAACAGGAAATTATGGTTGATGGTTTATTTGGCAGAAGAGGCGAAGGCGGGAGATGCATGGAAAAGGGTAGACAAAAGAGGGTGACAATGGCGAGGAGGATTCAGTTGAAATATATTTAACTTGAATATGGATGTAGCTCTGCTTTTATGGTTATGATGCCTGAAACTACATGAAAGCATCCAATTCAGAGCTATATTCAGTACTAGAAACAGCTGCCTACAGAGTGTAGCCTTAAAAAAAAAACGGGATGGGAATTCAGTTACATAAAGTTTTTTGTGAGGAACAGCTACACCTTTCAATAACAGCTGATGGGGCAAAGCTTTATTTCACAGGAACAGCTTCCCTTTAAGAGCTTAAAGTCGTCACCATACAGAGCAAAGTTTTTTTTGTTTCAGAGCCACATTCCTGGTACCAAAAACCCAGGGATGTTGGGAAGGCATCCTTGTATCCAAGTAACAAGAGGAAATATTCAGCAAACTGCTTTGTCCGTCCCTGTTTTCTTGAAGCCTGAGGATGTCTCCAAGAGCAGAAAAAGATTTCAATGGGAAGTAGAGTCAGAGGTGGAAAACCTTGCTCCCTGTCAGAGCAAATCCAAGTTTTCCATCTCTTGTCCTGACATCAGAGTATGTTTGTACGTGCTGTAGTCTTTATGTTTCTGAATGTGTATGCAAGGGCTGCTCAAACTGACGAGTAAAAGAGGACAGTCTTATCCAGCTCTCCAGTGTTGACAGTGCTACTAATCCGCTCCACCTGCTCAAACACACACCCCAAAAAACACATACCTCCCCCTATTCCATGTGCCTGTGCTGCGAGTCCCTGGGGCCAGGATGCGCCTCTGCCTTCGTCTCCACGCCAGTTATCGTCTCTGGCCCGGCTCCGCTCCCCCAACCCCTTCCTGTGCCACGTACATTAATCACCACAAAAACAAATAGTTTTCAAATGTTTGGAAAAGACCCACTGTTTGCATCAGAGCCTAACAAAATAATTTTTACAAGCTATCCAGTTGTGATTAGGGCTGAGAGAATTGAATTTATGTGGCATTGATAATATTAATATTAGCCTAATTAATTATGTTGTTTGAACTTGCACAGCACTGTGTGTACCTTCTACACAACACTAACCAGCCGGCACTGGAACTGAGCTCTCAGCCGTCTCTATCTCCCCAGCTCTCCCCCAGTTCATGACTACTGCACACAATTCATCAACTCGTAGATATCTAATCCCCTCTGGCTCTGCTCACTTCATGAAGTCTAAGAAAGAACTTTACTCTGGTGGCAAGAATTCCTATGAATACTTGATGACTTCTATAGAAAGGAAGACTGTTTCATCTCGCTTTGAAAGTGACATTCGCAGAGAGAACTGGACAAACTTTCTATTCACAGCTTTCAAAACATGAATAATATTCAAGGAGGGCAATGATAAAATGTTTTTTTGTTTCTCTTTTTTTTATTGAGTCACTAATTAAGGAAAACATGAGTACAGTGGGAGCAGCTTTGTATAGGAATTCATTTCAGGCATTAGGGCTATATCTTCTTTCTTGTGCAGAGGACAGTTAATGTGAACCTCCAATAAGCCCTGTGTGAAGAAGTTCCTTCTCATCTGTTTCTTTAATCACCAGAGGTCAAGATTCATCGTCCCCTGACCCAGAAACACTGCAGATCAGACCAACAATGTCTTTGGACTTTGCGCATCACTGGATGAGCAAGTGTTGATCTGTGCAATTACAGTGACACATACTCGGTGACCCATCACACCAATCATCTGAGCCATGAGGGGACCACCCAAACCTCCTGAGAGGTTCTCAGACCTGTTTAGAGTCCAGGACACACTTCTGTTATGGCCTCTTGACTTCTTCTTTGTGGTAAAAGGGTACAGATCTGGTCATGTGTCTCTCTTAGGTAGACAGAGCTTTATCTCTTGATCAGGCAGGTCTCCTAGTATCCATCAAAAAGAAAAACTGTTCCCAGTGTGTAGTGCAACTGTAAAGATTTATGTCTGACATTACAGCTTGTTGATGGCCTCCCTTTAAAGCAGCTCCAGGTCCAATTCCTGTGCACAAGTGCAGCTGCAGAAATTATATGTTTGGCACAAGCAAATGTTTTTTTTAATGTAAGCACATAAACCTATATCGTCCATTCACTTATAACAAGTCATATATCTTTATCACATGAATTAGCGATGGATTAGTATTTAAAAACAAATTAAATCCTAAATTCATTGACATTTACATTTTAACAGCTCATACAAATAAACAATGAAAAAAAGGGTAAAATGCACATTTCCCACATTCAAAGAGCAGTGGCCTTCCAATGCCAGTGTAGTCTGTTTGCTGGGGCCAGACTGACGCGTTCTCAGAAGTGGTGACAGGTATCCTCAAGGCATGTCACCTCAAGCTTTTTTTCTGGACGGAGCGCAGCAAGGTGTTCAAACAGTCATTAACTAAAGTGTCGGCCCAGTCTAGATGAACGATAGTCCACTCTGAGCTGGACAAAGGCGTGCAGCAGGTTCCGGTCCAGATTGGTGAGATGTTCCCCTGAACAGACTTGCTTCAGGTTGTCTGGAGCGACCACCAGGAGGTTACAGAGGGCGTGGAGTGTGTCGAAGAGTTGCAGCACCAGTGGGACCTGAAGAAAAGTTAAGTATTTAAATGCCTAACTTATGAAAGATAAACTTTTCTTTCTTTTTTTTTTTTTTTTNGCCATGAAAAGGACTGTGTGAAGTATCTCAAACCTTATCACTGTAAGACAAACATGATCTTACAAAAATATATAATATTTCTTATATGAAAAACATTTACATGTTTAAAAGAATTCTGTATGATAAAGTGGGGAGCTGTGATTCCCTGCAGACCATGTTATTCTTAACAAATTATAAGTAGTCCCTACATAGGCAGAGCCATATTTGCCCTGAGACCAGTGCATTCTGGACCTGTGTCCCCAGCTCACCCTGAAGTCCTTGGCGCATCGTCTGTATTCGGCCACGTCGCAGATGGCCAGCATGCCTCCCATCGAGCTGTAGCTGTATTGCTGTAGATGCTCATGGATGAGCCGGTGAAAACGAACGCCCAGCTCTGTCAGCACTGTGTCCACGTTTTTCCCATCCATGGATTTCCGCACGTGCTCCACCTGCCGACTGACGTAGGCACATACTTTGGAACAGGCCTGCCAAGGAAACAGAGAAAACAGTAATCCAATTCAGTTCTTTATGTTGTCTGTATTTTAAAACTGTCAATGTTTAGTGGAAGGAAAATAAAGTGTGTGAAGGAAGGTGATTCAAAAGCTGAATTTGTTTTACTATCTCTTACTGTGGTGTACTGGATCATGACGTTATTCTCATCTTCAGGCCTAAAATCGGTTTTCTTCTGCTCTGTTGCCAGGATGTGCTTCATCTGCCCCACCATACAGTTTAGTGTTCTGATTGTAGAAAAAAGACAAAAAACTAAATTCAACAGAAAATGGCTTGTTTTAAAAAAATAGTTCATGTTTTTCAAATGCATTTGTAAAGGACACACTGCAGCTGTCACCTACTGCCTGCTATAAACACTGACCTGTCGATTCCTGTGTCCAGTTTCACTTCCATCTGTTCTATCACCTCTTTCTTCTTATGTAAGCACTCTGCCAACTTTGGAGATGAGCTGGAGAGAGATTTTTGGAAAAGTAAATACAAAAGCCAACTTTCATCTGCACACAATCAAGTATCTAATGACTTAATAACATAGAAATTGGAGTTTGATCTAGCAATAACCAACCTTATCAGAGGCATGAGCTGGTCATTAAACTGTTTGTCAAACAAGTGGAAGATAGAATTTGCCTGCTGAACCACATCCAGGAAGTAAAGATTGGCATTTTTGGCATCAGCTGAGGGAATTGCTGTAGATTTAAAAGAAATTGATTAAATAATTAAGGGAAAAACAGGTGAAAGAATCATTCAAAAGCTTAAAGAGGACAGAAAAACACACAGCTACCTGATGTTCATGGCTTGATATCACCTATATACAATGCATAGAATGGGAAATTAAATTATTTCTGTACTTCAACCTCTGACAGTGAGGAGAATGTAATCAAACTACAGGTGCATTGCGGGTGAATTTCTTGATGCAGGATGTATCTTACAAACTGAGCACTTGAAGATAAATACTTGTTTGGTTACTTTGAAGCAGCCTAAAAGTGATCAATTGCTTCCTTTTTTAATACAACCACATACAAGGTGTAAATAAATGCCAGAAGTACAGACTACTGATCTAACTCAGACATTCAACTTTTAGTGTATGTTGGTTATAAATCACTCTTTAAAATCACTGTTGTGATTTAAAGTGACAGAGAAAAGAGCCTGAGCATTGAACACATCTCTAGATTTACTAGAGAGTAGTGGGCTGCTTTATTTCATTAACAGTAGGGGGTGATGGGCTTTTCTCAGGTCCCACAAAGGTTCACCTATGTTGCCTGTCCAACTTGAACCTGGATTCTCCTGCCCCAAATCCACCTCTCTAACCACTAGACTACCACTCCCGAAGGCACATATTAGGCTTCACACAACCCCTTTCACTTTGGGGCCATCTAACGTAGGTTGAATTTACAAAGTAATGTTCTGCATTCAATGTACCTCATAAGTGGGAGGTCAGAACTTTCTGTTCCATTAACATCAAATGCCCTTCAGCATGTTAATAATTCACTTATCTTTAGAAAAAAATAAGTCAATAATATTCTACCCATTCCTTGTCCAGTGTTTTAAACAGATCATGTATCAAAACTAATTATCTTATTATTTGGAGCGCTAGTTTCTGAGTAATGTCTCAAAATGTTGTAACATTAATAATTCCATTGTTCTTGAACATGTTTGCGTGGTTGTGTGTGTGGATACGTGTATGTGTGTCTGTGAATACATGTGAATACATGTCCGTACACTATCTTTTATTCTCCTGTTTTTTTTCTGCTGTTTTAATTTTCTAAAGCATTTTGTGCTGCATTTATTTGTGTGGAAAGGGCTATAGAAAACAAAGCTTTGATTAATTTTATCTATCAATCAATCAATCAATCAATCAATCAATCAATCAATCAATCAATCAATCATTTATTCAGATTTCCTGTCTGTTTTGCCATTTCTTTTTATGTTGCAACAAGTTTGTGCCAAAAAACCCATATCTGTATCAACTGTATAAACTGTAGATGAGGATAAATATGAAGTATTTGAGTGTTGAATACAGTGCAGCCCTGTAAACCTCTGGTATTTTTAAATACAGTATGTAACTAACATTTCATCAAGATCTGAGAAAACTGTTAACATGTGAAAAAGAGCTTAATATATCTGCTTTGAAAACTTATTCAGGAGGTTTATTGCAAGTACCAAAGGGGAAAGTTTGTTTTAGATTCTGTAAGGGTGGCTTTTCTCATCTGGAAGCATAAGGTCAGTCTGGCCTTCACCTCTTGTATCACACAGGGGATCCAGGTCTTTGAGCAGAGACATAGCTATAGAAGCCTATGCAGAAAACCCTTGAGATCTATTGGCTTTATGCTCATAACAGTGTAATAAATAAACTGATAGCGAACAGACATGATGGATATAAGAACTCAGTAGTATATACCTGAAAGGCCAATCTCTAGGGCGTAGTCAATATGGTCCACACACAGATGTTCAACCAGCAGGAGGAAGATTGAATAGGCATTCTTAGGCAGATCAGAGGGATCTGAAAGCTGTGTTACATCAAAGAGAAACAAACATTTAACTTGCAAAACACATGTACACTACAGTACACGTCCCTCTACAGAATCTACAGAAGACAGAGATGCCTCACCCTGTGACACCTCTCAAAGGCATGGCGTGTCTCCTGCAACAGATTAACAACCAGCTCTGGGGACAGAAAGGTCTCCCCGTGGGTGTCAATGCTGGGGCCCAGCGGAAGATTGGTACGTTGTCTGATTCGCTCTTTCAGCTCCTGAATACTGTAGAAAGACATAAATGTTTACCATTTCAAGCATTATTTCCATTGTTAAGCCTTTTATTTAAGACCAGACTCCTCATTAAAAAAGAGATTGAAAATCTAACCTGCCACTACCAATTGATCGTTTTTGATGGTTCTTGGAGTCATAGTAACGCTGAAGAATCATGGCACCACGAGTGCGAAGATACTCCCTTTCCATGTCAATGTAGCTTTCCAAATAAGAGGAAAATATGCTTTTTATCAGCTTGGACAGGAAAGTATGCTTGTCGGAGCCCAGGTTGAACTCTGTCAGCTTTGTGGCTAATGATGTGGTTCTGTGGAAGTCAAATATCCAGATACAAGCATGAGAATAAAGGTAATTGGGAATACAGGAAGTGGACAGAATTACCGCTGAGCATGTTAATTACCTTGTGTAAAGGTCATAGAGGTTTTTGAGGTACTGTTCTACATCAGAGTGGCGAGTGTCCTCCAGTTTTTCCCTAACATGAGCCTGCAGAAATAAAACCAGTTGAACACAACCACAGATAAGGCATGTTCAAGTAAGACTAAACAAACAAAGTCAGTCACAGTAAAAATACCTGCAGTTTGTTCTCAAAGATGTTCTGGATGAGTTTGGCCATGACAGTCTCTGGACTGCTGAAGATCTCGCCCACCTGCTTGTTGACCCTTTGGCAGAGGACTGCTGTGTCTTCAAACACATCATTCCTCATGTAGGCACCCTTAGAAGGAAAAAAAAAAAAACAGACACACATAGCGACATTAAAAGATTTAAATATGTTGTCTGATGATACTACCAGTCTAAAAAGAAATAAAAAAAACACATGTAAAAAAAATGTTTAATACTAACTTCCTGACACTGCTTGATGTAGACATCCACACAGTGTGCATAGCCCTTAAAAAACAACCAAAAAGCAGAGATGTTACCTTTTTGAAGTCACAATGCATCACTGCATAACATTTAAAGACATTGATTACACATGTGTGTACATCATATACTTTATGATGTACAACCAAAACAATCACACTCAGTAAGACAACAGATTAAACATGTCTTCTTCAGGTCACCTTGAAATGTAATAGAACCGCTGCAACCTCCCGCATACGTCCAATCTCACCCCTGCGCTGAGCTGCGGTGAACTCCTGGATTAGCTGCCGCTCCAAGTCATGATATTTACCTGGCCGGAAGGAAGTTAAAACAAACACAGACAAAAAAGTTTGATGAGCTAAAACAGAACTTCTGTAATGTTCAAAGACAGTAGCTGATGAGTATTGTCAGAAACTTACTTGCAATTTTGGCTTTGACATCTGCAAATCTGTCAGAAATTAAGAAACAAAATAGCCAATGATAAACAATGCAGTGGTATAAAGTAGCTTTTTTTTATTTCATAAATGATATCGAGTTAAAATTGTGTAATGCTTGATGCTTTTTCTTAGGTTTACACTCCGAGGAGCAACATAAGCAATAGGCTACACCATCTTCCTGTTGTCCTCTTGTCTAAAGCTGCCCCCGGGACGCCCGACTCACCTGTCGAAAGGCAGCTCCTGGGCAATGAGATGCAGCTTCTGAATGATATCAGCTGCCTCCTCAATCTGAAGTAGGGAGAGAAAAAAGTGAGTGTGTGTTTGAGAGAGAGAGAGAAAGATGACAGGTGAGTGACAAAGAGAGAGAGAGTATAACAGAGCCGTGTGAGGTGGACATCCAGACAGAAAGTGGGCAGGCCGCCGGCGGTTTCTCCTCTTGGGGGGGGGATCATCATCTTAGAGCAGCCTTCCTCCACCTCCCTGTGTTAAACAGGGAGCTGATAACAGACAGGCTGTGCTCACCTGGGCATCAGCAGCAGCAGTCCTGACTTAGCAGCACATCCAACTCTTTATTGGCATGCCTTTTCTGAATGGGCTGTAATCCCACAGGAGTCTAAATCGCCTTCAATAATCTGTCCGGCCAGGGATATCTTTCTAAAAAAGGGGGCCCTGTTGAGAACCCCCCCTCTTCCCCCTGCTCCTCCTGTCATACATGCTGGCTGAAAAAGCCCCAGACCTACGATAGGCCCGCCGTCCGCAACTCCTCTGTTCCCGCAGATGCCTGCCTCAGCTAACATCATTACTCTGCTCCCGTGAGGAGGATCCAGCCTTTCTGCTCGGCGAAGGTTTTCTAAGTATCTGTCCCCCAGCTAAGATTAGCTAAATCCCATGTAAGTAATGTAGCCGTCTCCCTGCAGTCAGGGTTTAGCAGCACTTGTCTCCACGCTGGCGGCCCAGCCCTCCCTTTCAGAAGGATTAGCAAAGCCATCCCCCTTCAGCTATTCACTTGCAGCTTTCCTCTTTCCCCATCGTATTGAGGTATGCTCAGGAAAAGGAATCTGGCCAGATATTTCTGCGTGGCTTTCCAGAAAACTAGCTCCATATCCAGCTTTCGTATTTGAGATTGACCCCCAGACTCACTTCTCTGCATCCGGTCATGATGTTTCTACTGACAGGCATTAATCTAAACATCCCAACAGTACTACTGCCATGACAAACTGCAGGATCAAACTTTTCAGGGTTACTTGTCTAACATCTACATGGCTTCTGTGCAAAGAGAAAACAAGAAAAAGTGCATTTCATCCCTTGGCATGTAGGTTTGTGCTGCCCTAACATGTTCTGATTTGCTGTGATGTGACACAAAGTTGAGGATCAATCAAATGATCTCTCTAACGATTTTCTGTAAATGCAATTAAGTTTGACATGAGCATGTTGACATCCATGCTAGTCAATCAGTCAGCTATTGTTAAAACAGCAAATGACAGCTTATTAATCCAAATTAGCAGAGGGATCCAACTAAAGGGATAAACTTGAAAATTAACATGGATGTTTTACCTCATAATCCTGTTCATACTCACCTCCAGCAGTATCACAGTAGGGGCCCTCATCAACGGTCACACACACACCCACACACACATAAACTTCCCCATATGTGACTAAATGGAACATGTGCAGGATACTTGCCTTGTCTGGGTTATTGAAGACATCACTGCGTAGGTCTCCATCCAAGAATTCGTTGAAGTAAGTCATGAGTCGCTGAGCTTCCACAGCTCTCTGGCGAGGTGTGTTCACCCCTTCCAGCTGGTCACCAAGGTGGCAAACCTTGGTTGCCACATAGCTGATGTGCTCATCGAGCTCTTGAAAATGCTGAAAGGCCACCTGAATTGATATGAAACACACAGAAAGTTAACAAAGAAATAAGAGAAAAGGAAATTAGGCCAACTTCTGACACAATGAACCAAAAGCATTAAGGTAAATGTTTATCTCCTTTCACCAAACACACCTGGTTGCTTCTCTGCAAGTCTTGAACTTTGTGGGCAAATTCCTTGGCCTCACGATGACACTGATGCTCAAGCTTCTCCACTTTCCGTTGGATCTTCTCATCCAATTGCTTCAGCTCTTCAATGTGGCTCTCAAATTCTTCCAACAGCCTATCAAAGAGGAGAGAAAGGTATACACATTCAGAAAGTCTATTGGTTTAAACAACCCATCATAGATCCTTAATAAACAACAAACATGCAAAAGTACACTTCATGTAGAGAAGTAATTAGGTAGCACAAGGTTAAATCTGTCCCACTGACCTTACAGTTACAGTTAATAGTTGCAGAATAGTGCCAGATGCTTAATTCCTGGGTCCCCAGACTTAAGAGGCTCTGAAACTAGCAGCTTCGTCAGCTGCATTTTAAGTGCCATTAGGACTGCAGAGCAAATGTTCTAAGTCAGCACCACATTTCACAGAGTACGAAACATCCCAAAATGATGAGTGTATAATCTTCTGACTAATTCCTCCAGCACTGGCTACAGCTTAAAGACATCTCCCATCCCTTCTCAACAGACACTCATTCCCTGGCTGGTGACTCACAGTATGGTGGCCTCCACAGATATGTTGTCTCTGACTCTTCACTAAGAGCTTCCAACGAGGTGGTGGCAACAGTTTGTGGAAGACATAGATAAGGCAGGATGGATCTACAATATAGTTAAACTGTTATGGCATTTTTGCTGACGAGATGCTACTCTGTCCCCAAGAGTAAACAGCATAAACACGGAAGAACAGCATGCAAAGGATTTGTAAACATATTTATTTCTCAATTTTCTCCAGCCCATCAAAAACTCTAAATCAGACCAAAGAGGGTATGATGAGTTTAAGTAAGTGCAGAAGACCTAACACACTTAAAAATGTTACCATAGACAGTTGCAATACATAAAATTTAAGAAGTTAATGTGAAAACATCTGCACCTACTTTCAGTATACAATCTAGGAGGCTTATGCCAAACTAAAAGGGGTGGGGGGCATTAGATATGATCAAACAAATTAGACATTAATTATAGTGGTGTGGAAAGACTGTTTGAATATGGCTCCATTATAATGAAATATCTTATAAAACATGCACAACAGGCACTCCATTACTAATACTTATTCTTATACATCATATTCATACCTGCAAAATCACGTCAGTCGGGCTTTGTTAAAATATACTGAGGAATACATCAATGCATGTAAATAGGCCATGTAATAAAATCAAATATAACTTTCATTAATTTAAAATAACTTTACTTTTAGATGTTAAGTTAAACCGCATTCTTGCTATAATGGTTAATTATTTTTACAACATAAGAGAAAAAGAGATTAAAACTGTTCACCCATCAAAATAAACCGAATATGGCTCATTGCATCTTCATTTGGACAGAGCTCATATATTCCTTCAACATTTATACTGCTTTGCATGATTCATTTAATGCAAAAACAGAAAGATTCTCTGAGCAAATTATGCCTTTACAATTGATGGAGAAAACAAACAAGTGGTAGGGGCATGTCTCCAGCAACAGTCAGCATAAACCCTATACTTAAACCTGGTGTCTTACCTAAAAGGTCAATAGATGATAAATGTATGAATACAACTTTTATAAACCTCCTCTTTACAAGTTTGTTTGATATAATCACCTAATATAAAGTAATTCACATATATGAATGAATGAATGAATGAATGAATGAATGAATGAATGAATGAATGAAT
>JAPMNP010628549.1:0-12133 GCA_029874935.1 Atherina boyeri
GCTCTGAAGGCACAGAGGGATAGTACAGCAATTAATATCTAAACACTGTTGAAATGAAGGCGTTTTGTGGCAGATAATGTCTTGTTTAGAGGCTGAAATGTCGTTGCCCGACCACTTCCATTGAATGGATATGTACGCCAGCGTGATGGATCTAAATATCTCCCGATAGACTTTAAGTAATTCCAAAATTGTCCGGGTGAGTTTATGAAAGTATTTCATGCTATAAATAAGGTCCAGGTTTAAAAAAAAACTAGTACTTTTCCTTTAACTTAAAGTTCAGCAGATGATGAGATCAGGGAGATGAAGATGCTGATCTACATCTTGCAGCCTGCAGTCTTATTTTTGGTCTTCTTCTAGCAGAATCACCAACATTTGTTCAAAGACTAGAGGACATGACCTGCATTGTGGGCTCTGACATATCTCTGGAGTGCATGTTGTCTGGATCCCTGCCCATGACTTTCCTCTGGATCAAGGATGATCATGAGCTCACAGAAGACGAGCATGTTAAGATGTCCTCTGAAAGCACGAGTGCCGTGTTAAATCTGAGAAATGCTCAGTTGTCCCACTGTGGAAAATACGTGTGTGAGGTCAAGAACAAAGCTGGGACTCAGCGATGTGGCGCTGTGCTCATGGTGACAGGTTTGTCCGATGTTTGCAGCTCTTCTTCTAACCGCTGTCGCTGCTCTCATGTCCAGCTTCAAGCTTCATTAACCCTCTGGTTGCAGCTAATTCCTGTGTTGTTGCCCCAGAATCGGGGCTTTTCAGAACATGCAGATTCTGTCACGGTAGCGCAGGGAGACTCATCCAGGCTTGAATGCAGGTTTTCAGGCTCCAAACCACGGAAGGCGGTTCTTTCCATACGCTGTTCTGATCAGCATACTAAGCAATGTCTGCATGTGCTCCTTTCAGAACCGCTGTTTTTCACTGAAACACCCAAACAGGTGACATGTGTAAGAATAGGAGGCAGGAAGGGTGTTTGAGTGTCAGGTTTTTGGTTCTCAGGAGATCTCTGTGTGTTGGTTCAGAGGTGGAGCTGAGATCCATCACAGCGTCAAACACAAGATCTCATTTTCCCGCTCTGTAGTTGTTTAGACATCAGTCCTGTCTGTGAACATGATGGCGGGAGATACTTGTGTAAGGTCGGGAACGAAGCAGGCTCTGCTAGCTGCAGCTTTGAGCTGGAAGCCAAAAGTTGTTTCCCTCTGCATGTCTACGCATCATCAGGTCAAATCACCATGAAGCTAAACTCCTGAAAAGAGCTCCCAGGTTGCTTTGCTTTGCTATTTCAGAGCCTCCTTCGTTCACTGAAGATCAGTTGTGCCTTGAAGCTGTGTTTGACTTCAGAGTGACAGGAAGTGCTCCATATAAGGGTACATGGTTAAAAGATAAACGGCCAATCAAATCCAGCCAGAAATATCTTATTGCTGTCTCTGAAAATGTGCTGTTGGTAATCCAGGACTGTAAGATGTGGGCACTTATGAGCGTGTGGTTGCCAACAAGGTTGGTAGCTGCTCTGGCTCTGCAGCTTTCTCTCTGAAAGGTTTGTGTCAGCGCATCTTACAGACATTTTTATTCACAGCACAGAACACTTACATTCCCAACATCTTCTTCACCGTTAGTCCCTCCGACGTTCGTTAAGGAGATAGAGAACGTCTCTGCTGTTTGGGGGGATCCGGTGGTCTTCCGGTGGTTTTCCGGTGGTCTTCCGGTGGTCTTTCGCTGCTCCGCGGAATGCTCACTGCTGATTGGCAAAAAGACCAGACCTGGATCCCAGAGGATCCACAGATAGAGATTTTTTTCCAAAGTAAAGAAGCCGTCCTCAGGATTCCCGCCTGTGACGCGATGCATGGCGGGAAATACACATGCCAGGTTGTAAATGAGGCAGGCTTCAACAAATGCTTTGCCACACTCGTTGTACAAAGTACTCCCACTTCCAGCTCGACTCATCCGCCTAACCTCACGGCTAGCTATAATGGTACTAACACACACTCCCCTGTTTTTCCTGCTGCTGTAGAACCACCTCAGGAGAAGCCAGAGGTGGTCAAAGTGACTCAGGGAGATCCGGTTAGTCTGGTGTCTGGGTTAGCTGGAACTCCTCCGATCAATGTAAGATGGAGTAAAGACGGTAAAGAGCTGCATTCAAGCAGAAAATGCCATCTTTACTTCGAGAACAACCTCTGTGGCCTTAACATAGAGAGTACGTGATGGAAGTAAAATAACTCTGTGGGGGCATGCAGCTGTGAAGTCCTGCTGATTGGTTTAGGTTTGTGTGAAATTCCCCTTGAGAGCAAATCTTTCACAATGTAGAACTGCATTTTATTTGAAACTTAATTTGAGCAACTTTCTTCTAAAAAGACAACATTTTTTAAGCTGGAAACAAGTTTTTTCTTTACCTTACCTAGGAAGACTGCAGGTTGCAGTTGAAACACGTCGAAGTAAAGAAAACAACTTTTTCCCAACTTAAAAACTTTTGTCTTTTTTTAAATAAATTAAATATTAAATATGAAGGAGACTAATTTGACTTTTTTGATTGACACTATTTGAAACTTGTGATATTATTTGAAACAGATGAGATGATTCCTCCATCATTCGCTCAGAAAGTAACAAACATCCAAGCAGTGATGGGGTCGGTGGTGACGCTGGAGTGCAAAGTGGTCGGTTCGCTTCCGTTTTCCGTCGAATGGAGCAAAGGAAAACAAAGCATCGTCAGGAGCTCAAAGTACAAACTTGTGCAGACTGAAAACAGAGCATCTCTGGAGTTCAGGCTGGTTGAAGGTGCTGATACAGGAGAGTACTCCTGCAGAGTCTCAAATGAAGCTGGCAGCTGTTTGTGCAGCGGCGTTCTTACAGCGAAAGGTTAGCATCCAGATCTGATGAAGCAGTTGGCTGAGTGGCTGTTGGTCACGCACCGTAATTATTTCTCTGTATGGGTTTTAGTGCCACCGACAATAATGTCTGAGCTCCAGTCTCAGGCTGTTCAACCGATGTCTGACGTGCTCTTCAGAAGCATCTTTGAAGGCACGGCTCCGTTTGTGGTGAAATGGTTCAAGGATGACGATGAACTTGTCACCGGACCCTCGTGTACGATAACACAGGAGACATTTTCCTCCTCTGTGCAGCTACACTCAGTTGGGAAACTGCAAAGTGGAATTTATTCCTGCCATGTTAGTAACCAAGCGGGAAGGGTGAAAAGTGCAGCAGAGCTGTTGGTGAAAGGTTGGACTCTTCTTTCTTTGTCCAGAACCATCACCTCTCATTTAACTCCATCTTTTTTCCATTTTCACAGCTCCTCTTTCTTCATTCTGTGCCTCTTATTTTTTTTTAGAAATATATGTGTTGTCTTCAGTCACCCGTCGGCATCCTCCATCCATCCCAATCATGCACAAGTATTTCTTAATGTTGGTGATAGTAACTTAATCTTTTTTTGACTTTGCAGAGCCTCCTCAGTTTATCCTGAAACTGCCTCCCACTACCTTTGTGAAGCAGTGTGAAGGACACCGTCTTGAATGCAAGACCACCAGCGCACGCTCCCTGAAAATGTGCTGGTACAAAAATGACCAAAAGGTAACTGATGGAGGAAACTATAAAACAATGTTCGTTGACTCGACGGCATACCTCCAGATCCGCTCCGCGAGGTTTGATGATAATGGAGTCTACACATGTGAGGCTCAGAATGATGCTGGCAGTGCAAGCTGCAGTACCACTCTCACTGTGCAAGGTCAGCTATCCAGCAGATATCTTGACTACACGTTGTTTGTGGATTTGTTTCTTCTGAATTTGAGTGGCATGAAAGAGAAGGAATGAATATTCCTGCGATGCAGATTTTGACATTATGGCTTGTGGTTGAGTTTTTCCGAGTGTTTGTCTGAAAATGTCAGCATGGAAACCAGATTCCAGGTCCTCCAGTGGGTCAGATGGCATGAGTCTGATTAGCATCTCTTACAGAAACAAGATTTTCTTCATTTTTGGTGGAATGACTGAGTACTCCCGCATTTTTTCGCTCTTCTTACTGAGATATGAGCTTCACCTCAGATCATACAGTAGCATGAACATGAACCTGTTTTCTTTTGGTAAAGGTTTGGATGGATCCTCTAGCATGGACTGAACATCAGCATGACCCTCGATCAAGAATTTAAATCCCCTGGAAATGCTCGGATGACTTGCTTGCCGTGAAGACTTGCTTGTCGGTGAATGTTACCTCTGTTAATATATCACAACATATTTTCCAGAGTCGCCATCATTTACTAAAAGCCCAAGCCCAGTGGAGGGCGCTATAGGGAAAGATGCCATCCTGCACTGTGAAATGTATGGCACCCAACCTTTCCAGGTGAACTGGTACAAAGACAAAAGGCCACTAAAGGAGAGTAGAAAGTACAGGATCGTGAGCGTAGGCAGCTCCACCACCCTCCACGTTATGAAACTGGAGCCAGATGATGCAGGTCTTTATGAGTGCAGGGTGTCAAACAATGTGGGAAGCGAATTCTGCCGCACCACCGTCACACTAAAAGGTTAGTTGAGAATCCGACATTTCCTCAAAGCTCCACCCACACACAATCTCCTCTCACATATGATCTTTCCATCGTGACTCAGAACAACCGGAGTTCGTCAAGAAGATCGCCGACCAGTCAGTGAACGCTGGCCAGCAGCTGACACTGAAGGCCACAGTTAAAGGTTCAGAGCCTATAACTGTGTCCTGGGTCCAGGACAAAGATCACATTCTCCGAGACAGCGACAACAGGAAGATCACCTTTGAGAATAAAGTGGCCACTCTTGTGGTGCCCAAGGCTGACTCCAGCACNGCTGGTAGATACAGCTGCCAGCTGAAGAACGACTCTGGAGTCGTGGAGTCAGTCTCCCAAGTGACCGTTTTAGGTTTGTAAAGTGCCCGTGTTGATACAATCACTAATAACCACATAAGATTACAGTTAGATTAACATCTCCCTCCCACGACTGTAGAACCTGCAGCTGTGGTGGACAGCCCCGAGTCCATGAGTGTCAAGTCCGGAGAAAATGCTTCGGTTGAAGTTACAGTGTCTGGTTCACCAGAACTGAAAACAAAATGGTACAAAGACAGCAAGGAGCTGGCCGCTGGTGCTAAGTATCAGATGTCCTTCGCTAAGAAGGTTGCCGTCCTGAAGATCCGCTCTGCTGAAAAAGCGGATGCAGGAGAGTACAAGCTGGAGGTTACAAATAATGTTGGAAAAGCCTCTTGCAAAACTAAGCTCTCTGTCTCAGGTTGGTGGCCCTTACTCTCTTTTTTAACTTCTGATTCAATTTGATCTTTATGATTAGCAGACATGAGAGATCAGAAAAGGCTGACAACAAAATGTTCTTTAACAACAGATAAGTTGGTTCCGCCGACTTTCGTAAGGAAGCTGAAAGACGCCCACCTTGTTGTGGGTAAGCCTGGAGAGATGGAGTGTAAAGTCACCGGATCATCTCCCTTGACAACTTCCTGGTTCCACAATGGTCAGGAGATCAAGAGTGGTCCAAACTATGCAATTACCTGCACAGATAATACCTGCATACTGAGAGTAGTGGCTATCCAGATGTCAGATTCTGGTAAATACACGTGTAAAGCAGTGAACGCTGCCGGTGCCGGCGAGACGAGCGCATCCATGAATGTTACAGGTCAGTAAACATGAAGATCAGGCTGATTCTTACGCACGGTTTAGGTCGTTACTGACAGATAATAACCCAACCTTCTTATTTGAAACCAGAACCTCCAACTTTTGTGGCCGCACCCGAAGCCCAAGACACATTGCCCGGCAAAAATGTCACTTTCTCGGCTAAAGTGAAAGGAAGCGCCCCCCTGAAAGTTAAATGGTTCAGGGGAGCTAAGGAAATGCAGCATGGAAGAGGCTGCGAGATCTCCATGAAGGGCGACGTGGCCACTTTGGTGCTTAACAGGGTTGACAAGTCCCATGTGGGAGAGTACACCTGCCAGGTCATTAACGACGCAGGAAAGGAAAGCTGTCCAGTTCATCTGTCTGTTAAAGGTTTGTCAGCATGTTAGACTCCTTCTTAAGCATGCCAACCCCTCTGACAGAGAGTCTTGTGTAACTGATGATGGAATTACATCTCTCAGACCCAGTCCACTTTGTGAAGAAGCTGAAGGACATTTCCTCGGAGAAGGGCAAGCCTCTGAGGCTAGAGGTCACCTTCTCTGGAACCCCCAGGACCAACGTGACCTGGAAGAAGGATGGTAAACTCATCTGGGCCTCATATCAGTACAACGTGATAACCACCGACTCCTCCTGCATCCTGGAGGTTCTTAACTCTGACAGGATGGAGGCCGCCGGCAGATACTCTTGCGAAGTAGACAACGGAGTAGGAAGTGACCGATGTGAAGCACAAGTGTCAATTCTAGGTAAAATCATCAACTCCTGCATTTTATTGGGTTTAGTTCTGCAGTTCCCATGGTAATGCTAATTCATGAGCAATCATTTATTCATTAATTAATCCTTTCATATGTTCATCCACATCTTAACCATCATCATCATCATGTTTAATTTTAGAGCGACCATACTTTGTTGACAAGATGGAGCCGGTGGAGGTAACTGTGGGTGATGCTGTTTCCCTGAAATGCCATATCGCAGGAACTCCTGATATCTCTGTAGCTTGGTTTAGGTCAGGTGCAAAGCTGCGCAAGTCAGCCACGTGCTCTATGGACTTCACAAAGGGAGTCGCCACATTGAAAATTATCAAGACAACCAACTTCGATCAGGGTGAATACACATGCAAGGCGGAGAACCGGATCGGTTCAGCCTCAGCCTGCTGCAACGTGACGGTGAAAGGTGATGCTCATCTGCAACACAAAACCTTAGCAATACAAACCCAGTTTTTACTTTACTTTACAGTTTTAACTCTTGGAATAAAAGTGCTAATGTAGCTTTCCCTTCATAGTCCTCATGGTGTTTGTGACAAAAGTTATTCAGTACATCACAGATAACGGCTAAACATCAACTGACATAGAGCATCGTGCATGGCAACATCACAAACCAGTTTCTAAAACCAGCACTGCTTCTCTCAGAACCCGTGCGCTTCATCAAGAAGCTGGAAGACACTACTTTCCTAGTCGGTCAGCCTCTGAGGCTCTTCTGCACGTACGCCGGGAGCCAGAGGGTCCACGTTACGTGGAAAAAAGATGGCAAACTAATCTGGGCGTCTTATCAGTACAACGTCAAAACTACTGACTCCATCTGCATCCTGGAGGTCCTCAACAGCGACAGGCCGGAAGCAGCTGGAACATACACCTGTGAGATTTCCAATGGAGTTGGAAGCGATGTTTGCCACGCTCGCGTCAGCCTAGGTAATGCCGCAACCTTTAACACACCATTCGTGTCAACAGCATCGGCCCTTTGTTGACATTTCTTAGCTCAAATACATTGTGGTTCTCTTGTCGGACTAAAACAATGTCCTCAGTTTGTTTACACTGCTTAGTTACCTACCTGCTAGCATAACTAACTACATTCAGCTAACCCACATATTGGTCCTCTCAGAACCAGTTCGCTTCATGAACAAGCTGCAAGACACATGTTTCCGACTCCGCGAGCCTTTGACCCTGAAGTGCACGTACACTGGGAGCCAGAGAGTAAATGTGACCTGGAAGAAGGATGGCAAACTCATCTGGGCGTCCTACAAGTACAACGTCAAGACCACTCATGATGCCTGCGTCTTGGAAGTCCTGAACAGCGATAGAGAAGAAGCCGTTGGGAAATACACATGCGAGATTTCCAACGCTGCAGGAAGTGATGTCTGCCACGCTAACATTAAACTGGGTAAACCACATTGCCTGCTCACCTCCCTCTCACATCATAGGGTTAACAAATTAATTTTCACTTCCATAATTTGCCATGTAACCAGTTTGTTTCAGACATAACGCCACCTTTTTCTAACTCCACCACTGATCTCTTAGAACCTGTCCGCTTTGTGAGAAAACTGAAAAACACCTTCTATAAAATCGGCCATCCTTTGACGCTCGATTGCAAGTTCACCGGCAGTCAGAGGATTCATGTCAGCTGGATGAAGGATGGAAAACCCATCTGGGCATCGTACAAATACAACGTTAAAACCACCAACTTCTCCAGCACCCTGGAAGTTCTCAATAGTGACAGATGGGAAGCCGTGGGGAAATACTCCTGCGAGATTTCCAATTCAGAGGGCACTGATATCTGCCATGCTATGGTCAAGATAGGTAAAACTAATCCTCAAATCATCAGTTCTACCCAGTCCCCATTGGTCCATTCACATTAATGTTCATTTACTTGCTGTAATATAAAAGAAACAGGCGACTAACATCACCATTACCTCCTGTAGAACCTGTGAGGTTTGTCAAAGAGCTGGAGGACACCACCTTCAGACTCGGCCACCCGCTGACTCTGTACTGTGGATACAGCGCCAGCCCCAGGGTCCACGTTAGCTGGTGGAAGGATGGGAAACCAATCTGGGCTTCCTATAAGTACAACGTCAAAACCACAGATAACTCCTGTGTCTTGGAGGTCCTCAACAGCGACCGTCTAGAGGCAGCAGGAAGATACTCCTGCGAAGTTTCTAACTCAGAGAACACCGCTATCTGCTATGCCCAGGTCACCCTAGGTAAACATTTATAACCAAAGATCACAATGAGGCTCATTATTTTCAGCTTTTAATGATCAAATTGGAACAAGTTGTGCCCTTCCGATCTCAGATAATAATCCTGACAGATCACTCTGAGTGATTATTCACGGAGCAGAAACTAAAACACAGAATCAATGTGAGAAAAACTGGTTGTTCTCGATCATCCAGCAGCTTGTAGAAGCTCGTTCAGCTGCATTGATGCTATTCTGGATGATGTGATGTCATCAGACTCTCTCAAGCTTATGGAGGACTTCTGCTCCACTCTTCTTTCCATCGTTGCTTCAGATCATTGAAGTCTGGACTCTGACTGGACCACAGTGAGACCTACTTCCCCTCCAGCCTGTCTGTCTCCTGCAGCCAGGTGAAGCAGCAGCTGGAGAAACTGAACCAGGACATGGCTGCAGGTCCAGATGGGGTTAGACTTCAACTGGACCATATCAACACCTTGATTCTTGTCTTTTTCAGCCAGTCTGTTGTAGATCTGCTGCTGCGTTTGGAATCATGGTCCTGCTGCATGAGACGGCTTCAGCAAAGCTTTATCTGTCGGACAGCTGGACTCACATCTGACTATAGAAAACTTTGGTATCCAGAAGTGTTCATAGTCTACTCCATGACTGCAAGGTGTCCAGATTCAGAGAATCAGAATAGCTTTATTGTCATTGAACCAGCGTCCCGGTACAACAAAATGTCTCCCAGCACAACCCGCCCAAGAACATATAAACAACAACACATAAACATAAACAGGATCAGGTAGACTGTGGACTGCAGCCATAAAAGGCGTTGTCATTTATGCAGATTTTTCATCATTCTGACCAAACATGTCTACTTTGGTCTGATTTGTCTAAAGGACATTGATCCACAAGTCTGGCTGTTTGCTCAGATGCAAATGTGCCGCAATTTTGTTTATTTCTCCTGCAACACTTCTCAACAAGCCGTCCTGGTTCAGTCCTTTTCTCACTGGATGGTCCTGAACTTTAACGTTTAACTCGAACCGAGGCTTGGAGAGTCTGAGATGTAGATCTTGGTTCTTTTTTCTTCTAAACGTTGATGAACAATGGCTGATGATCAACGAATAAAGTGGATCGTACAGCAGCAACTGGTTACAACTTTCCCTCTTAATTCCTGTGGAAGGATTGACACGGTTCTTCTTTTGCTGAATTAAACATTAAGGATGAGTTACACGCAATCTTTGATTTAAAGCACATGCAGGCCCTGCTTTACAGCATATATCCCTGCTGGTGTTTTCCTTCTTTTTTTATCTTTTTTAGCAACTTACAAGTCAAACAATTTGAGGTGGTGTGTTGGGTTCAGTATCTTGGTTTTAGTCTGAGGATAAAGTGGAGGAGTAGGGAATTTATCTTTATGTGCTATTGCCGCCTTTGCAAAGGAGCTGAGTCATTGGTCAATTCATTTTTTGTTTTTTTTAAAAACTGGAAAAAATGAGCCTCATTCATAGGTTCCATAATTACTCACCAACCCCATTACAACATCTGTTATGTTCACTTACTAATACCTCATCCTTGCCTCTCTAGAACCCATGCGCTTTGTGAAAAAGCTGGTGGACGTGACCTTTAGGGTTGGCCATCCTCTGAAGCTTCAGGTCACATACACAGGCAGTCCGCATGTGTATGTGAGCTGGAAGAAGGATGGCAAACCAATCTGGGCTTCCTATAAGTACAACGTCAAGACCACAGACAGCACCTGTGTGCTAGAGGTCCTCAACAGCGACAGAGAGGAGGCTGCTGGGAAATACTCTTGTGAAATATCAAATCCCTGCAGCTCTGCTATCTGTCAGGCTCATGTCAGACTGGGTAAACGCTCCTTAACATACTCATTCACTGATTCGTTAACAGGTTAGCTCACATGACATGACTAACACCACTGTTGCTTCTCTCAGAACCTGTGCGCTTCGTGAAAAAGCTCGAGGACACGTCGTACAGGCTGGGTGATCCACTCAGCCTGTCGTGCACATTCGCTGGCAGTCAGCGGATCCAGGTGAGCTGGATGAAGGACGGCAAGCCGATCTGGGCTTCCTACAAATACAACGTCAGGACAACCGGTTCCTCGTGTACTCTGGAAGTTCTCAATAGTGACAGAGAAGAGGCAGCTGGGGTCTACTCTTGTCAAGTTTCCAATGCCGAGGGCTCGGCTGTCTGTGATGCTTATGTCGTTTGTAAAACAACTAAAAAAGGTACAACCTCACCTCATCTCATGCACTAACATGTAAAACCCCATTCACATAGGAAATAGTTGTATAATTCACTGTAAGACTCGCTCTGTTCCACTGGCTTTTGTTGCACAAACTTTGAAGAACGATTCTTATTCTTTGTTCTACAAAGAGCTGAAAGAAGGAAGCAAGTTTTTTTTTGGGTATGCAAACGTTCTGGCTAAAATGAAAGTGTGCGTTCTCCGAAAAATATCCTTGTTAATGAGAAATTTGGTACAACAAAGTTGTGTTTCCCACCGGTGGCCGTTTACTGCATGTGATCCTGTCACTGACTGCGTTTACATGGATAAATATCTATTTTATCCAATGGAAATCAGTCTAATCAGAGATTCCAGCCAGCACGCTGGATAAAGTGATCCCATCAGTTGTTTGTTTACATGATGGAAAGATTTTATACAAATGTAACTATGTGTGCATGTTACTAATTCAGAAGAAGAGGATGAACAAGAAGATTTTGTGAATTTTTATCAGATATCGTGAACCACTCGTTGTTCCGAGCCTTTCCATCGTCAAGATTCTCAATAATCCTTCACTCTTTGAGAGTTTTCAGCTAAGACGTATCCACCACAGTCCAGTTCTTTTTTGAGTCTTCACTGGAGCTTATCACGTCCCCAAACCCCCACATGGTTCAAGCAGAGACATCATCCGCCGCAGAGGCCGAATGACTGTAGACGTTAAAGTTTTTTGTTGATCAGATCGTTGGAAGGTTTAATCCACCCTGATCGGAGCAACTGTGTTTGCATGATTCAATTGTATTTTGATTGGACGCTCGATCAAATCAAAAGTTTTTCATATAAATGCAGCGACCGTGAGGTGGTTCTTCCTTCAACATCGCACAAAAACTTGTTCCTATTTTCATGTTTTCATTCGGTACCATGAGGATTCACAAACACAGGCAATCGAGTGATAACTTTGTTCAACAGAAGCTGGTAGAACAGACCGGTCCACTTCATGTGATGTGTTCTGGTTAAAGGAAAAGAACCGTTATTTAAAACCTGGACCTTATTTATAGCATGAAATACGTAAATAAACTCACCCGGACAATTTTGGAGTTATTTGAAGTCTATCAGGAGATGTTTAGATCAATCGCATTGTCCGGGAAACGGCATAAGCCACTTTCTTATGTAGTGTCATCAATGTAATGGGTTTGTCTCTCTATATCTATGGTTTCGGGTGACAACAAAGCTGTTCTGAAGGCACAGAGCGATAGTACAGCAACTAGTAACTAAAAACTGGTGAAATGAAGGCGTTTTGTGGCAGATAATGTCTTATTTAGTTGCAAATGCG
>JAPMNP010628569.1:0-10228 GCA_029874935.1 Atherina boyeri
GAGTAAATTTTGGAGAAGCTACAGTAGATGGACCCACATAGAAAACTTCCACGGCATCAAAACACACACGGAAACGTTTACTTTCCTCCTGGATCGGTAAGCTAACTGCTTGCTAACTTGGCTAACGTTAGCTGTCAGTTAATCTCCTCTACAATAAATTTGTCACTGGACATGGTGCTGGCTGGTCTCGTCACGTATCGGCAACAAAACTGACGACCCAGCAGCTGGAAATATCTTTGTATTTTTGTAACTACAACCTAAACACAGTAGATGTCGCTATCATGTTCATGTACCACATTCAACCTTTAACACTCCTGAACTCATTCTTAAAACTGACTTTCATTACATTGCCTTTCAAGAGACGGTCTAATTTTTCTGTACAGACCAAGGACCTCTACCCTACACAGGAGCCAAAAGTCAGGTTGAATGACTTAGAAAAGTCAGCTGGATAATGACTGTGGATATAAACAATATATCCCTACAACAAAATGAAGCAGTATTGTTGTGGGTGAATTAAAAACCAGATATTGGGGCATTTTAATAGGTCATAGTTAAATTTAGTTGAGACTGACAGCCTATTACAGTTATCAGTGTGAATCAGGGCCAGATGGGGTCTAACCTTGATTAATACCCCAGTGGCCATTCATTTTGGCTCTAATTGGCTGCTTTAAGAAGCTTGCTGGCCTGTTATATTGCTGTGAATATAGACACCTCTGCCTCTCAAACCCGTGGATCAGCCCAGGTTATGTTCAGAATAAGAAATATCATTAAGTTTGGATTGCATCCATTGATGAAAAAGAATGGTTCATGGTTGAGATGAGCACCCATACACTTCTGAAATATTGTGTAAATTGAGGTTTCACTCTAAATGTCAGTAAAAGTAATACATTTGTATTACTTTGTAGATACTGAAATCTTGTTTTGTAACCGTTAACTAAAAACAAAGCTGCCCTACTGTCTTGCATATCTTATTACAGTCATATTGGCTGTGTCTGCAAAACTCAGCTAAATATTCAATGTTTTTTTTCTAATTAACTTTCTAAAGATCTTGTGCATTGGAAATTAAATTACCTGCATGTATATGGCACCTTTTTATGCTTACCAAGACATAAATTGTATCTCATTTAGTGTGTTTTCCAAGGACACTGTAGCATATAAAGTAGCTGGAGGTGGAACAGCCAGCCCTACAATTAGTCCATGATCTACTCTAAATAGGGCCATAAAATGCTTGCTTATGGTTAAGAAAGGACTATAGCGCACATGACTTTCACCCTGGAGTTTAGGTTTCAAACCCTGCCTGGGCCCTCTACTTCACCCTGCCACATTCAATGCACTACCACCACAGATATGTGCATTTAATGGACGTCACCTCTGATCTATTGTCTTTGTGTGTGAGTACAAGTTACTGTGACACTTTTAATGCTCCTCCTTCAACACCACCATTTTATAAGACCTCATCTGTGTTTGAGTTTGTGATAGTGGGATGATGGAAAGGAGGGAAATGATAATGTTCAGATATGTACAATATGTGCTTGAGTACTGAAATGATTACAACTGCAAAACCAATTGCCCCATTGGGGGACGAATAAAGGCATTGATTGACAAAAAAATCAGTCTCAGGGGTATGATGAACTAGTCTTCTGCAAAACAAGTTGACATTGCTGTCTGCTCTGGCATTGGAGGAAAATGATCAACTATTGTTTTATTCTTTACATATAGATAAAGATCTATCGGATGCTGATATGCAGCACTTTGACTTAACAGTCAGTTTCAATTTCCATGTTGTCAACTGGTGCAGAAAGCTCCAGCAAGACCAATTGGTACCAGGAAAATTGATAGACTTACTTCATTCGACATCTCCTGCAATTCAATTGTTGTTTGCCATATGTGCACTCATTTACAGCAAAAAAGAAATACAGCATATATGTAAAATAAATATAAATACTTGTAATAAAAAAAACTATGTAATCCAATGGAATAGCATAAGTGAATATTTTTACATGAATAAATGTTGACCCTGAATTTAGTCTTACTTCATGTGTATGAATAGGTGTCATACCAGCTTTAAAGAAAAAGATACACAGCATTAGCTGTGCCTTGATATTGTGTACATGCCCTAGTTTTTGTTGTATTCAGATTGTTTTGAATGTTTTTATCTAAAAAAACTCAATTGTTTAGTTGATCATAGAACAACAGTCCTATAATAAATCCCAGCAACCTTGGTTTGTGCTGACACTGCAAGTCAAGTTTAAATCATCATTTTCATGTTGATTGAGCTGGTATGAGTCATTCCACAATATTAACCAAAGAAGCTTTGCATCTACATGTGATCTGGAAAAAACATGTTAAGGGGCAAATATTTTAGGTAAGAAGAAGACAATGCAACTGGCATTCAGTGTGGCCTTTTCACTTATTCAAAAGCATTCGATTAGCCCATCTAAAGCACAGACTCTTTTAATTAGGTTGTTGCCACCAGAATCAGCAATATTGATTGCCATTTCTTCAGCCGATGATAGATGGTGCTTCTACTTGATTTTAGCCCTGAGACAGGCAATGCATGACAAGGTATTCTGTTAACATGAGGAAATCCATACCAACATTCAATTGCACACCTGCCTCCTTTTTTCTCTTGCTCTTCCAATCCATTACTTTTCCCAACTTTGTCTCTTACCTTCCCTTCTTTCTTTTTTTATTTTCATAAGACCCTTTTATCCATCCTCGATCCGATCATCTTTTCTCTTTTCCAGTCTTTTCTTTGACCAATTTTACTCTCCTTTCCCCAAATTTGTTTTTGTTCATTTCTATTGCTATTTAATATGGCAGGGTGAAGTAGAGAGCCCGGGCGGGGTTTGAACCCTAGACTCCCCGGTGAAAGTCATGCAAGCTAACAAGTCGAGCAAAGGGATATCCCTGTGGCCAAGTAGCCAGGGCGCCTGATCAGACGGAGGTATAGTGACAGGACCGTCAACTGTCATATCTCTCCCCCTCTTTTCCCAAGCACATCCTCGTGCTCCGCGCTGGCAGATGTGACAGTTGACGGTCCTGTCGCTATGCCTCCCACTGATCATGCTCCCTACTTGGCCACAGGGATATCCCTTTTGTCACGGGTTAGCACACATGACTTTCACCCTGGAGTTTAGGTTTCAAACCCTGCCTGGGCCCTCTACTTCACCCTGCCACATTCAATGCACTACCACCACAGATATGTGCATTTAATGGACGTCACCTCTGATCTATTGTTTTTGTGTGTGAGTACAAGTTACTGGGACACTTTTAATACTCTGACTTCAATACCACCACTTTATAAGACCTCACCTTTCTTTGAGTTTGTGATGGTGGGATGATGGAAAGGAGCAAAATGACCATGTTCAGATATGTACAATATGTGCTTGAGTACTGAAATAATTACAGCTCCCAGGGTGCAGTGGAGGAGAGGAAAATGAAGATAATGCCCTGCCAGTTGATATACAGAACAACATGAGTAGTGGGCAGGTAGAAAACAAGGTGTCATTTAATCTCTGCGGGGTTCATAAGACTACACAATCCCAAGCTCATAGCTGTGCTGCATGTAAAAGAAAGCTATTTTCTGTCATTAAGCACAAGCTAAAATGTCCACTGATCCATAACCTATAATAAAAGAAAAATACATAATTTAGAATACACTTTAATCTGGCTCACTACTGCAGTGCAACAATACAAATGCAGGGAATGGATGTATTACACATATGGTTTAATGTCCATAAAACATACCTGTATTTCTTATTTTAACCAAATTCAACGAGTGATATCTAAACATTGAGCAGAATTTTTGCTCCAATAAATTTACTGCATATTCTTATCAAATCATGTGGTATGGCACTTAAATGGCACCCCAATTAAGAAACGTTTTGGCTGTCAGTTCACTTGAGGCTTTCTGTATAAGTTTCAGCACAACATGACAGTGAGTTACAACGGAGCTAAATTATAAGAGTCAGATCAGAGATGAAAAGGTCGCCAACAACACGGTCACAGCCCTTTAATATCAATGCCACAACACAACTCCTAATGTGATCTTGTGTCTAAGACTTTAAGTAAAATATCATGTTGAGGATAAAAGACATACGAGATAAAAAAAAAAAATCTATTCTTCATGTTATGATTTTTCAAATAATGTCTTCTTATTTCCTTCATTACACAAAAAAACGTTGGTGGTTTTGTGATTATTTTCCTGTAAGTGAATCCCACCTGGAACATTTTCATGCTTTCAAACTGAAAGCGTGTCTATTGCAACTTGCCTTAGAAGAGCCTCACAAACTTCCATCCAGAATTTAATTTCCTTCCCATGCTTGCATACCATGACAAGGAGATTAATCTGCTTAAATAGTCCAGTTACGTTATAACAGTGCTTCACCCTAATGAGCATGGGAACATATGTGCGTCTGACTGTGGTATGGAGTGGGCAAGACCTATCTCCTGAGCTGACATGAGCTTTCCCATGGTTAAAAGACTATAATACAATGTTTGATATCTTAGCGATACACAACAAGCAACAGCAGTGGTGACCAATTTACAAGTCACACCAAACATGCTTTATCCACACTTTCCCAGGTGCAGCTCCTGAAGCCAATTTCAACAATTAAACTCACACAACAATAGAAGACTGTTGCATTGCCACTGTAAGGTCAGTGAGGATGCAGGGGGTGTAACTCACTAACCACCTACTGTACCTACATCTTAATCTCCTTTGCTAATCCCTAAATAAATAATCCTTAATGTGCCGTACTTGAGTCTTGGTGTCCTGCTTTCAGTGTTATCATATCACAATCACACAGTTGGAAACAATTGCCTGGTTGCTAAAGGCATACGTTTGTTTGATTAAACCTTTTGACTTTTTTTTTTTTAGCTAAAATAAATCAACTGTGCTTAAATGAGTTTGCTCTTGCAGCCTGTAACTTTAAATTATCTTATCCAGCAATGTCCTTGAGAAAACCAATGATGCAAACATATTAATTCCCATTCTTTAACAATGAAAAAGCCATGTTAAAAAGATGCTTGACAAAATGCCAATTTCTGTAATTGCCAGAAATGTTCCATTTTCAACAATACCTGGCTATAATGCTTCACAAGACAGTCAATGAGTGTATGATTGTCATACTACGCCACATAAAAGCTAATATGCATACTTATAAAGTTGGTGCTGGCAGTCCCTTGAGTTGCAGCAGTACCCGTGAACCCTCTCCTAAACCTTCTGACCAATTGTGACCCCCAATCCCAGCCACAGTCATTTACATAATTACAGGGACTCGTTTGACCTGATGAAAATGGTGTGTCATCACACTGTCAGGGAATGATTTCCATCTACAACACCAATAATAAGGGGGAATGGAAGAGGAATAATGGCATTTTATGAAAACCCTTATGTCTAATTGGATAGAAGTCACGGTCAAAGAACCATGTGTACTCATTTATGAGAAATGAATAACAGAAACACCATCATGATGGCCATTTACCTTGCGAGATAGTTGAATAGTTTTTAGATAAACCTGTGGTTAACTAAAAACAAAAAGAAAATCTAAATTATACTCTGTGAAACAACCTCTGCCTCTGCTCTTCTGTCAAGTGATAATACTTCCTGGGTATCAGCAATGATGGTTTGTAGGAAAAAATGCTCCCAGCCTTTAAGCATTAGTTGATCAAACTTGACCAGATCTGCCCAAAGGCATGGATTACAATAAGTATACTGTAGAAGTCACATCAGGGCCAGACTGGGACAAAAAGTCAAGCTCTGAGTCATAAAATCACGCAGGGCATCCTAAGTATTATACTACAGGCTAATTCTCGCTCTGAAGCAAGTGCAGAGTTTGGCAGAGGACTGTGAAGGAGAAGGAGTGCAACAGTGGTTGCTGGGCTGGTGGGATGCCTAGGCCCAGGCTGAGGAAGCAGAGGCTGGGGCCAGTGAGAGGTGAGAGATGCAATGCCACGGCTGAGACCCTATGGGCACGGCTGGAGACCCTGGCTGGTGACACCCCGGAGGCTGCGGCAGGAGAACCCCGAATCTGCAGCGGGAGAGACCGGAGGCATGACTGGATACCCTGGCTGGCGCGACCCTGAAGCTGCAGGCGGAAGGACCGGAAGCGTGACTGGAGACCCTACTTGGCACGACCCTGAAGCTGCAACGGGAGAGACCGGAGGCATGACTGGAGACCCTGGCTGGCGTGACCCCGAAGCTGCAGGCGGAGAGACCGGAGGCGCAGCTGGAGACCCTGGCTGATGTGACTTAGAAGGCTCAGGCTGCTCAGAGCCGGAGTCTGGAGGGAAGACTTTTTACTTCTTTAAATAAATATTTTTAAAGCTTGTATTTTTTTAGTCGTGGTGTTTAACTCTGCTTCCCCTAATGTTTTAAAAAATAACCTTGTGACACATATACAGGACCTTCGTGAACTACGTAATCACCAAAACTCATTATTCTATATAGACCAAAACTCACACAAAATATGAGCCACCAGTCCAGTTTTTTTTTTTTCTCTTATCTACCCCCTTCAGAAGACTGGATACAATAATCAATACAGGACTCCTGTTATTACTGATGTGGTATGTTCCACTAAACAACATGATTGCCATGTAAATTATTTGATAACAAAATGATGCAGTTTACCACAGTAAATATAACACACCAACACCAATGTTCAATGCAACAATGAAAACAAGATGTGGTCAACAGCAACTTCACCTGATGCACATAAAACATTAGGAAATGAATGTCAACTCAATTCAGATATTGTCCAACCTTAAAAAGGGTTGACAAACATTTTCAAGCAGGAACCCCACTTGTGGAGGCATGTTTGGTCCTACAGGATTCAACTAGTTTATCTCTATGTATCTTCAGTAATGTCATTATCTTAAAGTAAAAAGAAAGATTCACAAACACACACTCCATACGGGCTTGGGAGCAAAACCTCAGACATAAAACGCATTTAACCAACAGGTAAACTCATCATTTACATCACAAACAGATGATCAAATATTGCAAGTCAAACGACAAGGACAATTACAGTAGCCACCTCTCAGCACACAATGCTAGTATTTTATCCAGGTTATACCAGGAAATCCCACAACAGACCTGCTGTATATTCAAGGCTGAAATATCCAGTAGTTATGTTGGGACTGCTGGGGGATATACTGTAATGGTGCTATTGACACAAAACACAGCAACATTTACAATAGTAATAATGGACCTGGTACTACTTGCTGTCAAAACTGCTTTCTGCTACATAAAAAGGGTCATGGAGATTCTCACCTATGATCATCATGTTATGTTCAGATAAAAGTTTGCAAATTGTAACACAGTCTATTTTTCAGTCATTAAACTCACTTGGTGCTGATGACTGCTGCTGCTGGGAACTTTGAAAATATCATATCTGAAAATATCTAATATTTCCTCACCTCAAGTGCCCTTTTCTATTTTTTCTCTTTTTTTTATAACATAGCTCTGCTTCCCTTTTCCTCTTTAGGATTATTAAAAAGATAAACAAATTGTTCTGATTGTTAATGTTTATTACTGCCCTTTTACCATTCACTATTATTAGTTACAACTGACAAGCAAAAATTGTTTTGTCTGTGGGTGGGCGCCATTACCAGGCATGTCAATCAGTGCATATGCCAATATGTGCAGACCAATGTAGTGCACATAATGTTTTTATTTACTGGAAATGGGCCAGCCGGAGTTTCATACAATTTGTCATACGTTCAACAAAATTAGCTTGCTTATTTTTATTATCATTCTCTTAATCTGGTACTTTAAAAACTGGATATAATCTGTTGTTTTAAAATTCAATGTGTTAAAGCACTTTGATATCTCATTTGGGGAGCTAAATGAATAAACATGCCTTCCTCTAATGCCAGGTTTAGGCTTATGGCTACCTAAGTGCTGGTCGTCACTTAGGAGTATAAAACAGGATTTTCCAATGAAAGAGCATCTCAGCTTTGTTGAGTATAAGGCTGTGATCTTAGGCAATCATCCAGCTGGAGACGTCAGCGAGCCACACAGCGCTATGTGCCGAATCTTGAGTGTAAAACTTCACAGAACTGTCAGACTCGTGTTGATTTCGGTTAAATCTAGCTGTTATCCCAGTGATAAGGCAGAGCGCTGTTAGCAATGACACTCAGTTCCCGAGGTTACTGCTGCTAATGACTCTGGTTCAAAAGGAGCAACGCTTTCATGTCTCCTTTGATTAGCCAGGTTAGCTGTGACTCTGAGCCAGAAAACACTTTGGAAACAGAGTGAAAGTATTGGTGTTGTGACCTGGATTATAATGTCCCTTTGGTTTGCCCGCAGATCCGTCGGCAAAGACTGTTCAAAGTCACTGCGGATTGCAAAAGAGATTTGCAAGCGTGAATAAGCATTTTGTCTTGTGGAGATAGTGATCACATCTATTTTCTTATCCATTTGTCTAGTATTGTTTTTTAATCTTCACACCCCCTGGGTCACATTCTCATCAGTCTGAATCTTAATGGGCTCTCAACACAAATTATTAGACTATTCTTTAAGTTCGGGCCACTATCTTACACAATACCCCACTCTGTTGGTAAAATACATTTAATCATACGAACTGAACCAGATTTGCTTTTTAGAGAATCTGTCAAGGTCACTGCAAGAACACTTGGGAAAGAGACACAGATGAAGGGAATTCCAAATATGCTCAGGTTCCTTTTACCGTAGAACACTGTCTCCACTCACAGCGGCATCACTGCTCTGTAAAAGTGTTTATGTAGTTTTGCTGTTTATCCGGATAATTAGTGTTCAAGAAGTGAAGGAAAGGAAAACTAAGGTAGCGGGGAGTTTGTTTCTCCAAAACACAGAAACCAAGAAAAAATATGTTGCAAAAGTAAGAACTCATTGCATCAACAGCATGAAACTGTCTGTAAGGATTTTTGTAACCTTCATATTTTTCTCATTAGTGTTCTCTTTAAGGGCATCATGGCTGAGATACTTGTGGAAGAAAGATAATTATCCTTTCTGTTCACCGCTGGTAGAGGTGTGTGCCTGCCAGTCTGTTTGCATTTATATTGACATCAAAGGTTAATGGTGAACAATTAAAATACAAAAACATCAACCTTACACCATACTGTCTTTAAACACATTTAAGCACTGAAGGAATATTACTAGGAACTTTTTTCCGGCTTATTTATGCAGTTTCTTTTTTCTTCATTTCATAGATAGATTGTTAAGCATTGCTAACTCAAGGTTAATACTGAATGGCAGCCACATAATAACCACTAAGGCAGTTGAAATTCAAGAAAACAAACCACATGTGTCATCCACCTCTTGATTTTTTCAAAATTTTGTGAATGCAGGAACATGAACTCAAATTTTCAAGTATTCAATTATAATCCGTAGCATGGTTTGAGATAGGAAAGGAAGAAGTGGAGAAGTGCAGAGACAACAAACTGTGCAAATACTAGATTTAAAAGTTGCAGAAATTTAGCAAATCTTGGACAAATCTTGGTAAAAGCACATTGGATTAAGATCAGAGAAAATATTCTTAAAAATGATTGCAAGTTCCTATAGTTTTAGTCCCAAGGGACAAAGGTGCATGTTGCACTCGGAGGCAGCCTATTCTGCAATGTAAAGCAGCTGATAGTTTGAGTGGCTATAGCCCTCTGTAAAATAAATATCTCATCAGCATCAGAATGAATAAAGCAAGACATTTTTTGGGCAATGTTATTTATTTAGTTTTAAAGTAAAACAGCAACCAAGGACCACAAGCGTAATTTGTTTTCTGTGCCCCCTGGGCCACATTAGCACCACTGGTGCTTGACTTTTACTGGTGCTTAATCATTTCACACCCTGTTAATGTAACACACCCATTTATTTACATTATTTTTAGTTCCATATCATACTGGTGTCACTTTCGGCGTGGTTTTAACCTTACTGGGGAAGCAAATTTAGAAATTAATGAAGTATTAATTTGCTTTATTTGATATGTGATGCAATGTATGAGTGTGGCTCGCTGAACTTGTATTTGAAAGGAAGTAAGAATAAACAAGTTAATTCACTTAATGCCTTCTTACAAAAATTTGGAACTATACAAAATAGTTGCCTTGTTCTTATGTTAATGAACCTCAACAATTCTAAAGAACCCTGCTACACAAAAAATGCACACAACCATAAAACAGAGGCAAGAAATGATTTAATTGCATTATTTGCAAAATAGATATATTAACAAATATCAATAATATTGAGGTTTGA
>JAPMNP010628573.1:0-10519 GCA_029874935.1 Atherina boyeri
GGAACAAGGCTTCATTCTGCATGAAACTAGTTAGTCACAATGCACATCTATGCTGGATGAAAGCGGGATTTATTGTTATTTTGAAATGTGGGAACTATTTTACAAAACTTCCATAAAATGATGCAGTAGAATGAGGTGGTAAGTCAAGCACACGCATGCATGTGCACACGCACACACACACACACACACACACGCACACACACACACACACACAAACACACAAACAAGCAAGCACACACAGAGTTCTTTACATCCCTAGTTAAATCCACTTTCTCACTCCTCTGCTCCTTCCCAACTGCCCTCTGTCTTTCTCTGTCTCTGTTTCTGGATGGTCTCTGGTCCCTCCCTGCATCCCGCCACAGTTGAACAGATTGTGTCTGTATTCCAAGCTGCTTCCAAACAAAAGGCATGGGACCATTTCTCCAAAGCTCAGCGCAAGAACCTGGACATGTGGCGCAAACAAGCAGAGGTTAGTACAACTTGATTTAATTCTGTTGTTCGCATATATTATGGATAGACTTTCTTTAGTTTTGCACAGCATCTATCTTTCTTGGAAAGTTAATAATTTTTCTATTGGTAGTTTTCACTTTTCTATTTGTTACATAATGAAAAAAAGTTAAATAAAAAGTGATTATAGTAAAAAAAATAATAATGCAAAGTTATAGTAACTACTTAAAATGAAAAAAGGCGACAACAAGTGTCTGCTCACAGCAGCCAGTGTGAGATCCAGACACAGTAGTCCAAATCCCTGCCCTCTCTTCCAAATCCCCTCCCTCCTCCTCTGTCCTCCCCCATGAAGGAATACAAGCTGCTTGGTGAGTTTGTTTCCCCCTTTAACGGTGTCCTGAACACAGGTAAATCTGTACAAGCTTCTCCCTCTGTGCTAGTGAATTTTGAAATGTGAGTAAAGAATGTAAGAGGAACATCTTGAGATCTGAAAGCATTTCCTAATCTTAAAGTGTTGTTGTCATCCACTGTCTGCTTGCCATTTTGCTTCTCTGCCAAATGGAACATTAATTGGCATGATGATGTGTTTTGTAATGGAGCGTCTAAAGGGTGTTGCTGTCCTGGGTCTAATCGACCATTTATGATCATTTCTTGATTGGTAAGTTTCTTTGAACCTCCATATGAAAAACAACTCATTTGAGGTGTCACGTAGACTCCTATTAAGACATGCACCCACAATCATAACAGAACCTGACACAACAGAAGCAGCAGTCATCTTGAACAAAACTCTCTTGATAAGGTAGGTGTTGAAAAGCAAAAATGTTGCTCTAATGCTCAGATTCTTTGAAGAATTATCCAAAGAAATTAACCTAAAATTTCTACCCATCCACAGCATTAGTTGTTAAGTATTTTTGTTTTATAACTATGTGAAGGTTTTTAACACACATTTTATGAAGGAGGAAGATGGATGATGCATGTTTATAAGCAAATGTTTGAACACATGCTTGCTTGTGTGACATTAAGAAACTCTTTCTTCTCTCTTACTGATGCCTTGAGGATTCCTCAGGGATGTGCGTACTGCAGAATCACTGTTGTGGATGTATATTCTGTATCAGGAAGCTTTCAAAACTCTGAAACATCCACTTTATGGACACAATACGAAAAATGTCCTTAAATTAAACAAATCCTTCAAAAGAAAAAAGAACTTTATTTTCCTCCACTTATTTTATACTGGATTTTACACATATTGTTATACAGTTGTGTGTCTCACTGTGAGAGTCAAGCAGCTCATAAGTAATTGTTTTGACTTAAAGAGGCTACATGCAAGGTTTTTCCCAAAATAAACGTAACAATAGCCTTTTTGTTTGACTATTTATGGCTCAAACATATTTTGATGAGCATACTGACACCATGTCGGCTGACCGCGGGTGCACCTATAAGCCTGTAGCCAATTTTTCCTTGTTTCTATCGGGTCCGATTTTTCGCACGCTGTCTACAGATGTGACGTCAAGTGCGTTCATGTTGAACATTTCAGATCACACTGCTACCACCGATAGTAATCAATAAGCCTTAACTCGCAAGCGGAGTGTATATTTCATCGCAATGGATTGTGAGAATACACAGAGCGACCCAGCACAACTCGGAGACCAACAGAAACTCCACTGCAGACTACAAGCGCGTGCTGCGAGAACGAGCCGAAAGGATGCATCCTGTCTTTTGTCTGAGCTCTCTCCAGCCAGTAAAAGTCAGTCCAATGTTGATTCTTGCTCTGTCACGTTTTCCCTTTCTTTTCCTCACTTCCTCTGATGATATCCTCTTGTGTTTCTTTGCTGAATCAGCCTTGATGTGCGTTCAAAACGGCTGATGTGCTGATATCCATTTGCTGGCGTGTGATGCAGTACCATAAAGCAAAATGTAGGGCACGAAAGGAAAAAAAAACTTTGAGTGTGGTTTCTCAGCCTCTGGATGCTGCATGACAACCAAAGATCCAGGAATGGATTTAATGTGCGTTGGAGGGCCATCAAAATTAGTCAGAGGCACAGAGTTTTAAGGCAGAAATTTGTGTGGTGTTACTTAAAGCATTATGGTAAATGGACTGTATTCATATAGCTCTTTTATACAAAGCGCTATACACTACATGTCACATTCACACACACATTCACACCCCGATTGGCACATCGGGAGGCAGTGTGGGGTTCAGTGTCTTGCCCAAGGACACTTCTGAACGTAGCCTGAAGAAGCCTGGAATCGAACCACCGGCCTTCGGTTGATAGACTGCTCTTCCACCTGAGCTACAGCTGCGCCTTAGTCTGTCATTGATTCGTTTCTTATATGTGACAAAAATTTGTTTGCAGTAAATTTAAAGGTTGCATTCATGGTACTTTTTAAACGCAGAGGGGGGAAATTTAACCTCTCTGTCGTAGCCCAACTTAACTGATAAAAAATACTACTAGTATGTTACGTGACGTACTATACGTAAATAATTGCCTTTGATTTTGTAAACTAGCATCAGCTTAGTATCATGTTAGCTACAACATACTACCCTGTTATAAAAAAAAAATACACTGATGCTTGTCCTCTAGTTACCTGGTTATCTTATGGTAGCAGCTAAAACACTTTTTACCAGTTAAAGGTATGGCAGAGGATGTTTTACTTCCGGGTGGATCATCAAGACGCTTGGTGTCCTCCTAATTGTCAATCATTCTCGAGAATTTGACGTAATACCGTTGTATGTGCTCGTTCATAGGATAGTTTTCGCCTTCTGTGCATGCACACTTTCAAAATGGGTCTTTGAAGTGTATGAGAAAAAGAGAAAGGCCTCAAAAGAGAGAAACAAGACCAGTGTTGCGCATGCATTTTAAAAAAAAAGTGGATAGGACGGTTCTTTCCTGAATTTCAGGAAAATCTTCCGCCATACCTTTAAGAGATGCTAGAAACAAGATTCCGAATAAATAAATAAATTTGTTGTCTGCTAAGCAAAGAAATTGTAATTGCATGCTTAAAGATGATTTTGAACATTTAGGAAAAATTATGTATGTCGCAGAATGATTCTTAAAAGACTTTATAAGGAACACAGCCCTTATTTTCTGAGAGTGCAATGTTGGCTTCTTTCTTATGCAAATGTTTTTAAGCTCAATATAAATTTGCATCTAAGCTTTGTTTGTTTGGTTTGCAACAACTTTATAAACAACATATTCATGCCTCCCTATATACTTGTATTTTTTCATCAGCTGCTATATTTCTGCCCTCTATCATTTACTGCTGAGTGCACTCACCCTGTCTGAGCTGAAAGCCGCTGCCTTTAGTTATATATGAAGAGGCAATAAGTGCTGCAAGATGCAACCATACGTTCAGTTTGAAGGTCAGAAAACAATAATAATGGGCTTCAAATGGCGGGCAAAAAAAGCTGCATGGAGCAGCAGAGGTGGATGTTTAGTTGGATTCATGTCAGCTGATTTTTTTTTTTCCTTTGCAAATCTGAAACATGGTGTAATGCTCCAAATCAAAGGTATGGCCTCTTGCCAGGCTGTTTTCACATCGATCATGTATACCTGCCTCAAAGGCTGCAGAGCTTGCAGCCACTGGTCAGCATAAAGAGCATAAGTGAGTAAATTCTGTTGTTTTGTGCTCATTCATCATCAAATAGTCACTGAGTTTCCCTCTCAGTCATATTGTGCATTAAGTTTGATTACATAGCAAGGAGGTGAAATATGGAGGAGCAGGCAGTGGTGTTAAGTAGATGCAGCTCTGGGGCAGAGTTGGACAACAGCTGCCTCCTTCAGTCAGAGTTTTTATTCGGTGTGCGGGTGTGTGAGCTCCATTCGCACCAGTTGGTTGTGTTTCCTCATGTGTTTGTGTATGTAAAGTACCTGTTTGACCTCTGCTATGGGCTTTGGTCGATAACGTCAGCTGACAGATGGTTGTAAGTTTGTTTACTCTCAGGCAACTCTAGCTTTCTTCAAACTTTCAGAAGTATTTTTTTCCTTGTTTTTTTATTTTGTGTTTTTCTATGTATTCTTCAAGATACTCATGTCTGTACTAGTATTTGTACATACAGAATATTATATATAGTCACAACAGGGATAAATCAGTATAGATTTTTTTTTAAAAACAAAAAAAAAAAACTGTCACCCCAGGATATCACACAGACACCATACTTTATACAGCTGCAATGGAATTTGGCATTTTGAGTTATAAATTTTAGCTTTTTTCTCATTTTCCTTAGCATCAGAGGCCAGTATGACCTCCTTATGGTGGAAATTGCAATACATTGCAATTACACTTTTTTACAGTTGTTAAGTGCCTTGAGATGACATCTGTTGTGAATTGGCGCTATATAAATAAACTGAATTGAAATTGAATTGAAATAACTTCAGAAAATTAGTTTAATTTTCTCTCTCAAAGACTTGCTGACATTTAACGCTCGTCCATGCAGTATTACTTTATTTACAAAAAGTTAGAGGGGTTTCTTTGGTATAGAGTTTTTCTTCAAGACCTTTTTTTCAGTATTATGAAGATTCAGAGTTGACTGAGTCTTCTTTTCAAATGCAGCAAAGCAATCCCAAATCTTCACCTTCTCACCCTAGACACTTTCAGTTTGTGTAAAGCGCTTCTGAAATGATGGCATCTGTCTTGATAGCAAAGCTCATTTCCTGGCAGGTTGTCTTTCCAATCAGATCCATTAAACCTGTAAACTTCATCAGTGTGCTGCAGTTAGGGGTTTCCGGGGACTGCTTTTTGCTCTTTGAAGAAATTCGTTTGGATGACCGGTTCTGAATAAATTAGCAGCTGTTTGGGACTGAAACAACTTGAAGATGTGGAATAATTCTAATCAATTCATGTGTGAATTGATTAAATCCTTTGTCAAATTCAAATACATTCACTGGCTTTTGATTTTCTTTTTCTTTCTTTTTTAAACCCCAGGGAACTCTGTTGATTTTGGCATGATGACTACACGCTTCCCAAAGCAGATAGATCTACACAGCCCAGATGTCAACAGTTTAAATACGACAGATTCCACCTTTTACTCCCAAAGATAATGGAACAGTGCCTCAGGACTGGTAGATTCAGTTGGTGGTCCTGCATTTTAAAGTGGTAAAGGCGGTGTGTTCCGACTAGATGAGTCACAACTCTCGGCGTCCTGGGAAAATCTATGCCAGGGTGCTGGAAAGAAGGGTAGAGCAGATTGTGAAACCTCAGATTCAGGAGGAGCAATATGGTTGTCAACCTAGTCATGGAACACTGGACATCCTTTCATTCTCACAAAGATTGGTTGGGAGATGTGTAAGAATTTACCATACCAGAGCAAAAGATTTATGACATTCATTGTGATGTCCTGTGGGAGGTTTTTCGGGACATCCTTTCTTATCGGCCATTTGGTTCCTGTATATCTGAAATGAGAGCTATATTTGTAGTTACTGGCTATAAGTCAGATACATTTCTGTATGGGTGGGACTCTTCCAGGGATACCTTTTGTCACATATTCTGTTTGAATTTCTCAGTGCAGCCAAGGGACGGAGAGGTTTTGGGACGGTCAGTTTAGGGTTGCACTTGGGCTTTTTGCAGATGATTTAGTCCTGTCTGCTTCATCAGCCAGATCCCACAAGTAAGCAGTTCCCACTTCATATAGGCGGATGAGTCACTGCTTCAAGTGGAGGAGTTTGAGTATCTGGGCCTTGTTCATGACTCTTGGTAGAAACAATTTACGGGTGCGGCATCTTCAGTGTTGTGGATGCTGGACTGGAGATAGTCCGGCATCCACAACATCCACATGGAGCTGAGTCAGAAGGGTCAATTTACCTATAGGTCTGTGGATCTCTGCTTCGACGACTCCTCCTATGACCCTACCTCAGAAAAGCATCAGAAAATGGATGATAGATTAATTTAATTTGTTTTCATTATCTCTTTTATTGAAGGGGGAAAAAAAGAAATAAAAGGCAAGGTCGAAGATTGGTTGCTAAATTGATATGATCTCCCCCCCAACGTCATTTTTTCCCCACATGTAATATAAACCACTCCCACTAGGGTCTTAATGATAAAACCAGACTTCTGCATATGCAGAGGAAGGCTAGAGCTCAACCCCTGAGACGTCTCATCTTTGTTCATCTGCACTCCTTTGTTCTATGCTGGCGTGTTAATGGTAATCCTCAGAGCTCATGCTTAGTATTAACTTTAAACAAAGTTACTTAACTGACTATAACACTTGTAGTTTAGCACCTGCTTGAAAGTGTGTATTGCCTGTGAGTATTTGCAGTTTTCACCCACCTGTCTTTTCTTTGTGTCTTGCAGGAGATCAGAAATATGCACAATGAGCAGCTGATGGGCATCAGACGAGAGGAAGAGATGGAGATGTCTGATGATGATATGGAGGACGCCCCTGACAGCAAAGACTCGGATGACTCAGGTATGCATAAGCATGCACATATACACAGTTCAGTGCTTCTGTCATCTTGACAGGACATACACAGATCGAGATCTCCAGAGGATGAATATTCTGATTGTTAAATAACTGAAGGAGATGGCTTCGTTTGACTGAGATGACTGTGATCATCCCCCAAGCATCTGACAGCCATTTTACAGCTCTGCATGAATAAAGAACATGTTCAAAGGACATCAAGACCCTGACTCCATGCATGCTTTACGGAGTTGATGTTGAACGTGACTGTTGAATGTCACTCACCCCAGAAAATATACACATAGGAGTGTGTATCTTGAGGCATCTCTCCGCACCCGCCAGTTGCCATCAAATTTCAGACGGGGGAACAACTTAAATGCAATAATTTCATATTTTTCTCTGAAAGCACTCGTTGTGTTTGCTAAAATAACAAAAACTATTGGTGTTGCTTATCTCTCAATGCCCATAACAATAACCTGTGTGTCTAAAGTAGGGCAATATGTAGAAACAGCTCACCACCACATATAAGGCTATCCATCTTCTTGTGCTCTGTGCCTTTCCACATGTTATACTTTCGTCTTTCTTCTTCGCTTTTAATCAGTCTGATCTCTGCCATTTGCTAATGTGACAGCATCTCTAATTAGCATGCAAATATATGTAAATGCAGTAGTCAGCTCAGCCCCTTCTCATTTGCAACCTTGCTATTTAGCTATCAGTAATTAGCATTGCTGTCAAAGACCTGTCATACTGCTCGATTCTGCCGGATTAGCTGAGGTGACGGGTGTTAATGCGACACGTCTTGGTATTTGTGTTAACAGACTGAGCGTTACACCCCCTTCACTGACTTAACCTTTAAGAAACGGGGCATGTTTACACGCCAACCTGCCCTGCTAAAAACACCTGTGTTCTGAGTGCAGCCTCTTAAAAAGTGAATCGATGCTATGCATCTGAGTCATGCGCAGAATAGTGAGTTAAAGCGGCCGCTCTTGTGTATGACTGTATGCCCGAAGGTGTGTGCGCACATTCTGGCTCACGCATAACTGCAGGTCGATAGCGCTGCCTGTTATGTAACAGAATCTAGCCAAGGAGTTGACATCTCCTCACACCAAACTGATGAGGCTCTCAGATCAATACCCTTCTCCCCTCAAACCTTCATTTTGCTTGGAGAGACATACGCATACACCCAGTATAGACACAGACATTCACCCAGTAAGAGTTCATTAACGCTGCCAATGGTCCTTCATGATAGACTGCAGGCAGCACTTGTGAACACCTACGCATAACCTAACAAGAAAGCCTTTCATGCACACACACTCATTCGCATAGGATGCGGCTTATCTCCCGTTCAGTCAGGGTATTGCTTCTTTTTTCCTCAGAGCTTCTTCTCAAGCCTTGCAAGAGTAGTGCAAGCAGATAGTACTGGACATCTCTGGAGCTGAGCAGGTCTTATGATTAATAATACCTCCCTGTCTAGTCCGTCTGCTCAGTAGGTCAGGTCAGATGTCCAGTAGAGAGCTATTGGACAGAACACTCTAGGGTTATTAAAGCTTTCAGTCATTGTTAATATGCTCCAGGTTTTTGATCTTTGGACACAGGCTGAATATGGAAATGTCATTGTTCCTCATGCTCAGTAGCTTGTAATGTGAGATCTGAAATGCTGATGTTATGAATACAAAGGTGATCAAATGCAAATGTACTTCAGAGTCCTGGAACATATCGCCTCATTCATTTCCTTAATTCAAATGATAAATTCAACATGAACATGTAACATGAGAGATCTTGAATAGATAGAGATAACAGAGGTCCTGAGATTATATTTTTGCCTGATATCAATCAAGTTATGACTACAATTTGAGTTTATTTAGAAAATATTAATGAGAAATGTCGTTTTGCATTAGTGGAAAGGTGCTTGTTTTCTTTCGGTTGCAAAAACAATTTTGTCAGAAATGCTCACAATGTTTAAATGTTGAATGTGTATAATGTTGATGAAGCTGTAACCTTACAGTTAATTTATCCCTTATTAATGATAACAGCACAGCCTTGTACCCGTGACTTTTTTAATGAACATACTCTTCAGTCTTTTGTGCTGGTGATTCAGTGGGAGGATTGCCGATCCAAGTTAAAGAAGCGCTCCACCTGTGAGTTACTATTTACTGTATTGTGAGATACTCTTGGGACTTCAGTGTCACCTAGCCTATAACTACAGCCTAAAAATCCTGAAGGAAAATGTTTTTACAGGCACACATCTGCCAAATGGATGTTTTAATTTTTGATTTCAGATTGTAAGTTTATAAAATACTGCCTCGTTTGTTGTGCCTGATTTCACCCAATTGAAAGTGGAGTATGACCCAAATGTTTAACTTAACAGCATTTAATGCTGTTTTGTTGAAAAAAAACAGTCAACCATAAGAGAGCCAGGCCAGGGAGAAACACAGCATGTGAGGCTTAAATGCTGTGTTACAGCTATGCAGTTATCCACATTAACCAGTACATTTAATGTTATTTTCTGTGTTTAACATATGCAGGTGTTTCTCAAGTAGAAGCCTTAAAGGAGGAGAATGACTCCCTTCGCTGCCAGCTGGATGCCTACAGGAATGAAGTGGAGCTGCTCAAACAGGAACAAGGCAAGAACCAACCAATCAGAAGCGAGGAGGACAGCACTCACTCACAGCAGCTCAGCTTCCTGCAGCAGGCTCTGCAAGGCATGCAGAAGGTAGGGCTTTGTATATACACAAAGATAGAAAAGCACACAACCACTGACTTCCAGTCATCCACCCAACAATGAGTCTAATCTCCTGTCCATTTGTTCTGCATCGGCTGCTTTCACAAAAACAAGGCTGCTCAGGTTAACCCATTGAATTTTCCATGTGAGATGAAAACCCTGACTGTCATTTATTCATGACGCAGCGCTTTGAAAGAAAACGAAGTGCTGGGGGATCGAGCAGAAAAGTACAGCTTTGAGAACAGCTAAAAATATTTTATTTCCAAATCTTGTCCACTGTTGTAATGGCTTTTAGTTGTGAGCTGTGATAAAAAAAAAACACACATTTTACTTATTGGGAAAGAAACAAAAAAAGACAAAAGCTATTAAACAGTTTTCTTAGATCATTATTCCAAAGACATAATGAAAAATATGGAATTTCCTTTTGTCTTTCTTTGAATATGTGCATCAAATCTCACACAGTAAGTTAGCTACAGAAAAAGCTTTTTAGATCTTCTATTCTCAAATTAATTCCACACAAGTGATTGGTATAACCTTTTAAAACTCTATAACATTCAACAGGGATTTAACAATGAAGTTCTTTTCTTTGTTTAGTTTTTTTTCCCTGTTCTGATGTCTAGCAGTCAACCTTTTAACAGGACTGATCAATAAAGGATCCAATAGGCAGGTGCAAAGGTACAACGGAATTGCAAAATATGTGCAAAATATTGTCAGGAAACAGTTACGATAACAAATCACCATCATAAAAGACATCACTGAGAAAAAAATTCAAAACATTGAAAGATTTATGTGCCTCCAGGCACTGCTGATGTGTACACATTACCTTAAAGAAAAGGAAACGGCTAAATAAAAATATATTTATCATGATTAAGCTCACATTTCAAATCAAATCAAATTTATTTATAAAGCGCTTTTCGTGCAAACAGCAATACAAAGTGCTTTACATGATAAAAACA
>JAPMNP010628579.1:0-11926 GCA_029874935.1 Atherina boyeri
CCCCGGACCGGGTCCCGGACCTGCTCGCGGCTCGTACCGGGGTCCCCAGACGCATCGCAGGACGCGGGTCTTTTTGGCCCACTAAGGGCCCACGAGGGTTAAAGAACACAACTAAGCAATATATAATTTAAACCTATCTACAGTACTGTGGTTATGCTATTTTAGAGAACTGATTATGGTGAACCCATTTTCATTCTATAAAACCATCTGTCTCTTTCCATTATTTCCTGTTATGACTTAATGCAGCATATGAATGTGTTTACTTTTCAACTTCTGCATCCCAACAACGTTTTCGTTACTTTTATATCCTTTGAAAAATACTGATACACATAAGAGTAAAGGGACAACTTTAAAAAATGCAAACGGTTTAGACCAACAAATGGCTTTAATGAATGGATCTAGTTCTTTCAGACGCTGAGAAATAAAATATTTTAGTGGAAACTTAACATTTCAAATGAAACCTGAAATATGTTTTCATCCTTGTAATTTAAGTGTGATCCTTCTGTCTCTGCAGTGGTGCTGGTTGGAGTTCTTTGGACCCTGTTTGCACATTAGACCTACAATCCAGGTTAGCTGAGGGTGAATTCTGGCTGGATGAGGCTGAGTTTCTGTCCCATTTTGATGACATCACAGTGGGATATCCCATCAGTGAAGAGGGACACTTGAGGAGCATTTATACTGGTTATTCTTTAACTTACCTAAAGAACGTTTCTACTTTCAGTGTTAGATTTGGACCTACCAGGTGACATGTTTTCATTCTTACAACTCTTCCTTTTTATTCCTCTGACAGGAAATCTCCTGCCACACCATCATCAGCTGGCTGCTCGGTGGGTAAAAGGGCACTCTGCTGGTGGTAGTCGAAACAGCACCAGCTACAGTAGCAATCCTAAGTTTTGGCTCAAAGTTTGCGAGAGAGGAGAGGTTTTAATATCCGTGCTGCAGCATCAAAAACGGAGAAATACAGAGAAACACACACACACGCCACTTGAAGACAGCAAGACTATAAAGCACCAGCACTATCGAGCTATTGGTCTACACATATGGAAGGTTTGTTCCGTCATTTTCATTAAACAACTGCTGCATTGTCTGGCTTTGTATTTATTCAATTACAAGTCATTCTCATCAGGTGGAGAAGAAGCGCTTCAATCTCAGCCGGATGTTGAATAAACTTCCTTGTGCTTCTACGCACTGCCATGCCTATGAGAGAGAGGTGGTCCTTCACAGGCAGCTGGAGCCTGGACACTACCTTGTTATTCCCAGCACCTACCAGCCAGGAGCTGAGGCCCACTTTCTCATCAGGGTCTTTTCCTCCTCCTCTACATCCTTCAGGTAGACATGACTTGAAAGGAATAATGTTAAACAAAAACTAACCTTTAACATTAAAGCAGATACACTCCCTTCCATTTTACCCCTCATTGTTTTACAGAAGGTGGATTTTCCCTGTGTTACGCATAGCAATGTGCAGAATTTATATTTGATTCTATTATTCATGCATGACATAAAGTTATTTTCACCCTCAGTGCCCTGAAAAGCCCAGCACCTTCACTGCCATTGACAACAGATGGCGAATGGGAGACCAGTTACTTCAGGGGCTCGTGGGTGGAGGGAAGCACAGCCGGAGGAAGCAGAAACTTCCTTTCTCACTGGCAGAACCCCTGCTTCCCTTTTGCAGTGAGTGATGAACCAGCAGCGACATCAGCAGTCAATGTCAAGATTACTCTACACCAGAGCCGCCCTGACACTGATCTGCACCCTATTGGCTTCCACATTTATAAGGTCAGTCACAAATGAAATAAGATGTCAGTGGTAGCCAAAGTTGTAGGCTGTAACTCATTCTGCTGTACAGTTCATCCAGAGCCTGTTCATGTGTAAATTCAGTCATCATTAAGTTTTTGATGATAGTTTCAGTATCAATAGAGTGAACTTGATGAGTAGGATTTTTTTCAATGTGTCCAGATACCAGAGGGGGAATCTGTACAGTCCATAGTGAGGAATGAGGACCCTGTGGCCAGTTGCATCCCCCATTGCTACACACAGGACGTCTATTTGGACTGCTCTCTTCCTCCTGGTTATTACACTATAGTGCCGTCTACTTATCAGCCAGACTGCTCAGCAAACTTCACCATCAGCCTGGCTCGCAGAATACACAGGTTAGCCTTTTATTTTAATTTGGCAGTGGGACTTAAGTAACAATGGCATTAATTCCAGTTTTTATCATTGTAAAATTGTCAAAAATGATGGCAGACTTGGCTTTCTTTCAGAAAAGTGGTGAAAAGTCAGGAGAGGCTTGGGAGGTCCATTCATGAGGTTGGTTGATTTATTTTTTATTATTTGTGGAACATCTAATGTCATTCACTTTTTTAAATATGCATATTTTTTCCCCCAAATTTAAGGAAAGAAATTACACAATAGAATTGTATGGCAATGTTTCACCAACATTTTAATCCATTAATAGTAACTTAATTATAATAATAATGGTTTTAAGTTGCAAGATTTTAGATTGTTGACAAGTGGGCCCTGAGAACTGGTGGCATTGAATGCATTTCCTATATCAAGGACAAGTCAGGACCACACTGCAACGTGCATTGCTTATATTTACATTTTTAGGTCTGATGATTGTCGTCAGAAGAGGGCACCACTGAATAATTTCTCTGACTTGTTTTGTCTGTCTCTGGGCGGCAGGTTTCTCACATCTCTGTGATGCAAAACTAGTTCTCTGGGACTGTTGCTGCCTCACTGACGTCAGCTCACCCCCCTCTGCCTCTTGGCCCACGATGAAACAACCAGTTCCACCATCCACTCTCCCTGCATAGTCCATGTTTGTGTGTGCATATATGTACCATAAATGGCTGAGAAGGCAGGGAGAGAAACCGCGGAGGCTCTTAGTTTCGGAACATCTATACACTCATCACAGATTAGAACATCAGAAGTTGTCGGTGGGCTGGGCTGCTAATGAAGTATGACGGGACTGGCTGGTGTAAACAAACAGCCGCCACTGAAGAGGACCGCCGCTGCTCTTGCTCATTCACTCACTGGTGCACTTGCCGGCCCAGAACAAAGAGTCCTCTCATGAAGGTCCTCACAGAGGCTGGGGGAGCAAGGGGTGAGGGGATGGTCTGCATCAGCAGAGCCAACCAAACCACACCACACCATGCCATACCATTACAGAGATTTCCACCCATCCTTCATCCCATATACTATCCTTCATATCTACTTTGCATTGTTTCCAAAGACAAACTCATGGATTTCACTGTCCCTTATCCACAAATCAGCTTACAGTGTTGCCAAGCACTAATGTCAGACTCAACCAAAAGAAGTCCTCTCAGTATGCAACTCCATCCTCACCCATAACCTCCCCCTTTGTCTCCCAGACTTCGTCGACAGCTCTGCTTGGACCTGAACAGAGCCACTGTTTGAAGTTTCCGCTGGAAGAGATGACGAGCAAGGGGATGAAACGAGGAAAGCGACACATCAGAGGAAGCCAGTTCAAATGAAGAAGCCGCTATTCTTTGTTTAGTAGCTGCACATGTGCGGTGGTGTGTGTCTGCCAGCTTGTACCCATGTCTTTGAACTGAATCCCCTGGGTTTCTGATCACTCGCCAGAGTAATCAGAATGGTACTGTCCTGTTTATTTATTGTGATTGGAAAAAATAAAATCTGATAAATAAAACATTAAAACAAAGGTTGGTGTTTATTTGTTTTTGTGTGATTGTGCAACGATACCTACAAAAATCTAAAGTGTGTACATTTCCGGTGAGTACATGTAAATATATTAGAGTTGAGTTCGAGTCACCCCTGACCTCTCCAACTCATCACACGGCATGCGCGCCCACGTGTCACTATTGCGCGTCGCCGTTCCTGCGGAATTCAGGAGGCTGTGATCGAACTCCGAAAGACTCCTACCTAGAAAATAATGAACAACAAATTTGACGCGTGAGTACAACTTTTCGTGGAATATGCGCCAGAGAATGGCTTCACCGGTGCATCTGCAAATGCACCGGGGATGTTAAAGTTAATGAAAGGTGCGCTGCGTGTTAAATGAGAGGTGTGTCAGCTTTATAGCATGGTGTAACATGCTCTGTTCGCTCATGAATCCACTTGAGAGCGAGTTTCAGGCATACCGGTGCCTTTATAACGGAATAAAACAACATTGGTGAGTAGATGGTGGTTTATACTGAGGAATGGCTCTGTTGTTAGCTTTAGCTTAGCCTAGCTGAACATGGGGGTAGGCCCAGAATCACCGGTGTGGTAGTAGTAGGTAGGCGGGAAAATGGACGCACAGGCTCGGCTCAAACTAGTCGTGTACGGCCTTTGAATAAGAGTAGATAAACCAGCCCAAATTTAGATTAAGTAGCTGTTACTATTAACAACCAGAGTAGCTAAACTGAAGGTGTGCACAAGTGTTTTACTTTTGGTCTATGTTGTGAGGCCACATGAGAAAAGGACAGAACGGTTCCAGTTATTCAGGCTCGGCTAGCTTCACCGTAAGCTGTTCAACGAAGCAGCCTGTAATGCATGCTCCAACCCAGAAAGTTGTTAACGTTTTTTTTTTCTTAACCCCCAGAGCACTTCTGTGGTTCTGAGTTGATGTGTCTATTTCAGTGAAGGGGAAATTCAGTACAACTAGTCTTTGCAATAGTATCAGAATTCATCAGTTTAATCATATATTACTGTTTCAACAGTGACAATTAGTTTATTAAAGACTCATTGTAGCACTAAACAGAAAATGAACTTGCATGAAAATGTATTCCCGGGTAGTGACTTAACTATTAACTGTATTAAAACTAATACAAATATGTCCTGGTTCCATTGTTGTAATGAAATCCAGGCTGAAAGATGATGACAGTGGAGATCACGACCAGGACCAAAGCTCACCGAAAGACAGTGAAAAGGAAAAAGCTGAAGACGACGACAAAGAACAGAATACAACCAAGAAAAAAGTAAAGCTTTTCAGTCATTGAAAAGTTTATTTTAAAACACTGTTACAAGGATTGTCCCAAGTATTTGCAGCTAGAACTGAGTTATTTACTTGTTCTTTGCAGATGGTGGTTCCAGGGGCAGGAGAACATCCTCTTCAGTACAACTACACTTTTTGGTATTCCAGGCGCACCCCAGGGAGACCGGCCAGCACTCAGAGCTATGAGCAGAACATCAAACAGATTGGAAGCTTCGCCTCGGTCTGTCACTCCTCATGATCTAACTATAAGCCACCGTTACCTTTTGTTCATCACCTCAGATAAATGCAGTCACTACATGTGAGCTCTGTTGCCTCATTCTGCTGCAGGTAATCAATGTCATTATAAATATTTTTTTGGTTTGTCAAGGTGGAGCAGTTCTGGCGTTTCTATAGTCACATGATCCGGCCTGGTGACCTGACGGGTCATAGCGACTTCCACCTGTTCAAAGAAGGTATCAAACCCATGTGGGAGGTGTGTACATTTTCTGTAACCCTTGCAGTTTAACTTTTTATGCTGAGATATTGATGAACAATCTTGTTTAACATGTAGTTTGTTTGGCCTCATCCCAAAAAAACATTTTCTGACATGGCTGTTTTTAGGATGATGCCAATAAGATGGGTGGGAAGTGGATCATTCGCTTAAGGAAAGGTCTGGCATCTCGGTGCTGGGAGAATCTAATCCTGGCCATGCTAGGGGAGCAGTTCATGGTAGGAGAGGAGATCTGTGGGGCTGTGGTGTCAGTACGTTTCCAGGTAAACTCACTAACAGAATCACACCTGTTGCATGTGACTGCCTGATCTCATCACACTCACACATACCTTTTCTTTCTTTATTTTCTTTTCTTCAGGAGGATATCATTTCCATCTGGAACAAAACAGCAAGTGACCAAGCCACCACAGCTCGCATCAGAGACACCCTGCGCAGAGTCTTAAACCTGCCTCCCAATACCATCATGGAGTACAAGACACACACTGACAGCATTAAGTATGTATGTCTCCTCGTTTTATTATTTTCTCTTCAACTTTTCTCTATCCTATATATTTTCATAAATTTGCATGCCCATAACAATTTTCTCACTAGAGAGGCAATTTTGGATTAAAACTATAGTGTTTTAATGTTGCTTCAAACAGAACAATTTTATAAATGTAAATATTTCTACTCATGTTTTACCTTGGTTGTTATATAACTGAATTGGTATTAATTGTTTATTAGGATTTGATGGTGTATATTTACGAAAATGTGATCTAAGACTAATTAAAATGTGTGTGTATATTTGTCATATCATTTGGGTTATTGTGGGTAAGATCTTTGTGGACTGTTGATTACAACAGAAAATCCAAAGATTTTAAGCAGAGAGAAGTAAACTTTCATAAGTGCTATCAAATAACAGACACAAAGACAGTAGATCAGATCATGTCAGTAACACTTTTGAAATTTCTCAAGTTTAATATGCCAGCTGTACCTGTTTGATGTGATTAAGAGTAAATTCTGAACTGAAAATGTACAAATATCAAAAACAGTATTTTATTTTGAGTGATGATGCACTGTGTGGTCCTTTGGTTGCAGAGCATGGGAAGACTTCCATGGTCTGGTGAATGCTAGTGGCGGACGTTAACTCCTCGCTCAGAGAAACTCTGCAAAGAGTAAGAACTGTTGCTTCAGTAGTCACTGTGAACCAAACTTACTTTCTCTGATGTACAGGGTCTAATCATGTGGTGTCTCTTTGTGCTATGTAGGTGTGTGTTTATATGTGACATGTTGTGGGGATGGACGAGTCCATGGAAGGATTGCTCTGCGTGGATTGGCACTGTGCAACATGACGACGGAGCAAAAGTCAGGAACAGAGGCCAGAAGACCATTCCCATTTTGTATCAAATTGGAAAAGAATGAGAAAACCTGTCAGCAGAGGAGTAAACCATCCTGTAGAGTGAAATGTTTGAAATCAGCCAGATAAAACCAGACTTTTTCTTCTTTTCTTTTTTTTTTAAATTTATTTTATTATATGCAAGTTGCAACATCTGTTAACTTGCTGCCAGAGGGAGACTGCGTGACTGGTGTCATCTGATGTGGTCATCTTCTGTTGAAAAAGTGTACTTGATAAGAAATACAACCAAATTAGTCTGATGTAAAACAAGATGTGATTTTTATTGCTGAACAGAACATCACACTTACTGTTGGAATAAGTCTGTCCTAATCAGTTTTATTTGGATTCAAACAGGGTTGCAGGTTGACAATATTTTATTACAGTGCTGTATTTTAACTACAATTCCTCTGGCCATTTTGAACTAGAACATATATTATTGTGTATGATATATTTGTAAATACAGTTCATTTCAGGATTGCTTGGTTGAATCGTAAATGATTTTCTGTCTTTGACTTGGAAATTGAATCCCAAAGGATGTGGACCATCCTGTGTTGGGCAGAAGGTTTGTCAAGCTGCATCTTTAGAATGAACTGTCAAGCTGCCTAAATCAATGTGCCTGGCCTCAATTCCAACATGTCTCCTCTGTTTGTTCTGTCTATGCTCCATCTTTGAAGAATCCACACAAAGGGCTTTGCTTTAAGGCCCCTCAGCAAATGTCTACGGGCATCCTGTAACAGGTCTTTTTCTTATCTGTCGTACAGGAAAAGAAACTGGGCCCAGGATGCAGGTCTGTGACAGGTTTTTATCCTGGGCAGCGATTTTTTTGGGTGGGGAGAGAAAAACGCCACTAGTTTGTGGAAGAACTGTCATGCTGCCCACATCTGGTCATGTGATGATGGAAGCAGGTGTTTGTGTCAAAAGTGAAGAAATGCCATTGGATGTACACCTGATGGATTATAGCAATAAATGTTGAATATGCATCTGCTGCTAAAGTTGGCTCAATTTCATTTCATTAATGGATCCTGAAACTAAGTTGCATTGTATGGTCTCTGCTCCACTACCTAGCACCTTTTTGTTTCCTCCTGTGGTCCATCTTTGTAAGCAGCAGAGCCCTTTTCTTGTGGTGCAGTCTCATGTCCCATGTGGCAGCTGATCTGATTGGTGTTTTATTAATGGCAGGCTCTTTGCACTGATCAACTCATCTCAAAGAACATGTAATTCTGCAGAGAAATGAGAAATAGTGAGGTACCTGCACTTTGCCTTACTTGATAGTTGACAGATGTTTGGTAAGGTAATATTTCAGTGCCGTCTACAAGCTCACACTTGAGGTACTAAACTGAATAATATAATTGTTGCTAGTCATACAACGCATGAAAATACACTTATTTAACCCTGTATATTCCTAAAGGTTCTCATATCAGTAAAAGTAAATTATTTCTTCACCGTTTAACCTTTTCAGGGGTTCAAATTACGGATATACACTCCAGATAAAATAAGATGTGTTGCCTAATAAAAACTAAGCCAAAATGCAGATGCAGTGTGTGAGAAACAGCTGCTGCTCATCAATCTGGGAAGGGTTGATACAAACATATTGGGGCTCTTCCTTCTACAGGAAGATTATTCTCAACTGGAAAACGTTCAGGACAACTGTCTATTTTCCCAAACAATTGTCCCAGTAACTTCACCCCAAGGTCAGACTTTGAAAGGCTTAAAGAAACTAAAAAACCAAGAACTACAGCTCGGACGTTACAGAACTCTGCATGTTAAATATTAAAGACATATCTATAAAGAACACAGCAGCACAGCTCAAGTTTGCAAAATTGCATCTGAATAAGCCACAAACCTTCAAGTAGTTTGGAAACATGAGACCAAAAATCTAGCTATTTCTTCAAAATGCACACCATGTTTGGTGAAAACCAAACTCTGCCATATAAGTATAAGAACCTCATTCCAACTGTCAAACATGGGGGTAGAGGAACTGGCTCAAAAGTACCTCTGTATATCAAAGTTTCCTTGACTCAAACGTGACGCCACCTGTTTGCCAGCTAAACCTTAGGTGAGATATGGTTTTGCAACAGGAAATTGATTTGACACACAGCAGCAAATCTACAAGAAAATGGCTGGAAAGGAAAATCAAGGTGTTTTGATAAGAAAGTCCAGGCTGAACCTGTTTGAAGTGCGGTGGTGCGACAGGAAAGCTGTGCAAAAACAAATGCTCCCAAACCTCAATGATATGAAACAAGTGGGCCAAAATGCCTCCACACCAATGTTAAAGGACTGATAGTCATGCAGAAAATGATGTTTATTATAACTAAAAGTGGCTCTATAAACTATTGAATTATGGGGTAGGCTTAGTTTTTCCCACACTGCTTTTGCATTTTGGCTCAGTTTTGTTGATAACAGTGCAATATGCCATGCACATCTGTTCATCTGACACTGTAGTAACGTTAATTATTAATCAGGTGAGAACAGAATGTGTATGTCCTTTTCAATAGACAGCAGTATAATCCCAATAGGAGTAATCATATTGAACCACAAGAAGGGGGAGTTGAAGTTTATATGCTTACCAATAAGAAAGTGGCTGCCAGAAGCAGGAGTTTGTTGTGTGACTCCAAACCCAGTGGCACTAGAAGATAGAAACAAATTCACAAACACCAGAATCACTCATTTTAAGTATGATATCTTGTATGTATCTCAAAGATCACTATTCATCAAACATACAGGCGACAATTTAAGGAAATCGAAGATTTTTAGCTAGTAAGGAGTTGAACCAAGTGTCTCTGTACAAGAGCAGGTTTGGTGTGCCTTATTTTCATTCTACAAATTTCTGGGACTCTAATGATCATCATGTCTCATGATGGAATAAAGGTAATGACATGGAGCAAGTTGTTTTTTTTTATATTATAGAGACTCTTTCTTCTAAATGAACCATTTGAGCCAAGCTGTTCCGGTCTGGCACAAGAAAGGCTGTTACGATTTAGTTGATCAAGATTTATCAAGTAAGAAAAATAAACTTAAAATGTCCTGTACAATATAGACACAGATTAATAAAAACCAAAAGACAGATGAACCATCAAATCTTTTGTGATATAACTCACCCTCCAATCCAAAAAATTCATGGTCCATGTTGCGATCATCAGTGAAGCCTGGCCATTTTTTCCATATTTTGCCTATTTTCTCCCCGATGTTGGAAACAATCTGGTGTGTAATTTTCAGCAATGTGAAAACATCCTTCCAAAGACTTAATTATGATGCTAATTCATTGTGATTATACAGATAAGGCTACCTGGAATTGCTGATTGGAGAAGCAGCGACATGGGCAGCAGGAGCCCTGGACTCTGATTATAGACGCTCCTTCTGGATCGCACACTTCCAGGAGTGGGGTGAACATGCTCCACCTTACAACACACTCAGCAAACACATTGCAATAAGCAACCTCACAGACACACTAGCCAGCTCTTCACACAGTGGTGCAGCAAAGCCTTGATGCTTGGTTGACCACAATTTCAGCTGTCATGACTCTGCAGCACCAGAACCATTGTTTGCTGACTGTCAGAAGAGCTCAAACTGGGGCATGCTTTATTCTAGCACAACTGAGAGAATATTTATACCATGTCGATTTCCGGGCACTGAAACCTCTGCCAGGACGGTCCTTATTGGACAGGACTTCAATGAGTATTGCTTCTGGAAAACTCTAAATTCAACAGCACAAAGGCACTCCAGCTAACCCTGGAGTCAGATTTATGCCAAACGAAGAAGGAAGTATTTTGGTCTGACTGCAGGAGCTGACACTCCTCCCATTGGCCAACATTCCCATTAGGAAGGATGTTGCATTCTTTCCTTGCGAGTCCAAGCATCCCTGTTGGTGTATTTCCATGCAGACAGCTGTTTTGTGTATCAGCTCTAACAGGTTTAGACTTCAGCCCGGCTGCGTGGAACATTAAAGGCCTTCACTTCTATTTACAGAAAGGCAGGGAGTCTGGGGAGGCTCAGGGTGGCCAGAGGCTGGGAGTGACATGGAAAAAACTGTCATGATGAGATATTCAGTAATAGGAGTTCTGTATTACTTTAATATTCTGTATTTCTTTACACAGCCTAGTTTAAAAGAAATACGCTGGCTTTTGAAAAATGTGCCAAACAGAAGTCCTATGGTTCCTCTCCTGCGATGAGAGACCACACAGCATCCACTCTGTCTCAGTCTTTCCTAAAAAAAACATACTCCCAGAGAAGAGAGCAGTATTCTTTTGGATCTTGTTGATGTATTTAAATTCTTTGTAACATTTGTCAATTCCACAGATTTAATTTAACGCTATAAATGTGACATGATAGCTAAGTAATAGAAAAAGTTTGTATCAAGATAAGAGCAACAGAGCAGGGGTCAGACTTGGCCCACCTTTGACATACTGTGCCGATGAGATTTTTTTCAGGTGAGTATGCTCTTATCTCCATCAGGCAGCATCCAAGGCAGCAGGCATCCACCCTGAGGGGCCGCTCAAAGAAAAAGAGTTGGCGGCCCTGACAGTCAAAGCCCTGCAGGGAACAGGCCCGAGCTGGACCGCAACACTGGAGGCATACACATGAACTCTCTGACACCCACACACATAAAAACAAAAATATGCTGTATTACAAGTCATTCACAGTCCATGAGATGTTCTTAGTAAGGAAATGAATACCTTCCACAGCCACAAACATCTGTGACCTGCTGCCTCCTGTGGTGATGCTGTAGATCCTCCTGGAAACACACTGTGGACCTGCATTAACAAAGCAGTGTTCCCTTAAAGGAAAAGTAAAGTTTTATTTTTGCTTTTTTTTTTACCTAGACCTTATTTATAGCATGAAATACGTCCATAAACTCACCCTGGACAATTTTTGAGTTACTTGAAGTCTATCGGGAGATATTTAGATCCATCGTGCTGGCGTATATATCAATTCAATTTTCACTTTTCCTTTAAAATGAGTATTTACATTGTAATGCAAGTCACTCTTTTTAGTGTGAAATCCCAAAAATGCACTATTCAGTTCCCTCTACTAACCTTGCAGCTCTGGTCTGGCAGTGATGTGAATCTGTCTGACTGTTTCAAGGACAGACAAAAAGTTCAGTCCA
>JAPMNP010628593.1:0-11317 GCA_029874935.1 Atherina boyeri
ATGGATATGTACACCAGCACGATGGATCTAAATATCTCCCGATAGACTTCAAGTAACTCCAAAATTGTCCAGGTGAATTTATGAACACAATTCATGCTATAAATAAGGCCCAGGTAAAAAAAACACTGTACTTTTTCTTTAAGTATTTTAATCGCATATGACTTATTTTAAAGTCGTCTGCTGGTCAGAAAACATCCTGCAGTGACTTGTAACATATTTAGAGGTTAGATTCATACTGTAATTTGCTCTTTTGTAGAATATTCTAACAGCAACAGAGCAGGGGAACACTTTAATGATCATAACAGGTATGTTTTCACTGCTGCAACTGGGATCTGTGTTACAGGTCTACCATGTTAAACCTCAGCCTGTGGACAAGCAGACAGAGACACCTGCTGGACAGGAAAACAAGTAACCCTCCATCTGATTCCAGAGTAAAAAGACATGTCATATCTCTGGTCAACCAACACTTTATTCACAATTACTATCAGTACTCTAGGGTCTATGAAAATATTTGCAAAAAAAAAGAAAAACAAAGGAAAAGCTAACAAGCCAAGTAGTTAAACTTCACATCAACAAGTATAACATTGTTGTGTTTTTCCTCTGGCACAGAGTAATGTATATTCATCAACGTACATGGCGCATCTTGTCACAGTGAACCTTTTAAGTGCTTTTCTCATGTAAATAAGGAAATGACAAACATACAAATCACATTTCTCAAGCTACATTTCCCCTACATTTTGTCAAGTCGTATTGTACAATGAGGTCTGCCTCTTCAGTATTATAAAAAATATTGTAAACATTTATATTAATTGCACAACATACATTCAAATACATACTGTACTGTACAGCGAGATTTTATTTCTGTATTGTTATCCTGTAGCACCATGTATAGCAAGCTGAACAAACTATCTGGGAACTTCTACAGCATGGTACTGACAATACAAAAGAATAAAATTCACTAGCACATTGTGTCAACGGTCAAATATTGAGGAGGATTGTAGGACTGTGAGATAGTGGTTGGAGAAGGCCAGTTCAGGGTAATGAACAGACCTACAGAAGAGTCAGTGTATGGAGTTGAATCTTTACAGGCAAAACTCTGACCGCCTCATATTTCATAGCTGTGAGGAAGATCGCCATTCAGAAAAAAAAGACATTCATTAGTGTTAAGATCAACTATAATACAAAAGATTATGGCGGGGAAAAAAAAAATCTGATACAGTTGTTCGTCATAAAGTCTGTATCATTTCTATGTGCAGACATGTTGGTGCAAAGTTTATCATCAGCATGGACCACAAAGACATCACAAAGCCATGACGTCATTGTGTAGCAGCAGAGTTGACATCTAGCTCATCATGCTTCCACCCAGTCCCATATGACACAACAGACAGCAAATTAAAGCGATGGGCTGTATATTATCTACAAGCATTAACTGCCCGAATGAATGGCTTCTGGACATCAGACTGCTCCACCTGATTTACAGCATCCTGCTGCCAGCCGGAGTCTAACAGATGTAAATGGTTATAAGATGTGTCCCAAAGCGGATAATTGAAGAGTCTTTAGGCTTCCCTTCAGCCATTGTTGCCCTTTGACTTGTGGGAGGACTACAAAAAGCAGATCAGAGAAGTATCTCAGGTTATGGTCCAACGAAGTGTAGTCAAGGTCCTTCGGTTTGCCTTCAGTCATCATTTTCCGTCCTCTGCTTGGAGGAGGCCTTAAGGTCCGTTGTGGGATGCAGGTGGTTAGCCAACCCAGCCTTCCCAAATTTGCCCCCTGTGTATGGAAACAAGTAGTGCAAGTTTAATGTGCCGCTCGAGGTGTTCACTGGAAACCGTGGCTCCAGTTGTGGTCTTACCAACACTGCGAGGAAAAGTAAGAAATTACAATAACAGGACTGAAAACACAACATAACGAGACGGTTTTACTGCATGGCTTTACTGATACTGAGTTGAAAGGGTTAATGAAGAAGGATATGATGCGGATTTGCAGTGCAAGTAAATGAGAGTTACTGTTCTGTAAGTGGATGAGTACAGAACTACAGTAAATAAGAGGATTGTGCTGCTGGGTCATCTAACCAAGCTTAAAAAAAAGAATCTGGATGGAGACATGAGTGGAGCTTGGCTGACTACAAAGGAGCAGATGGGTTATGACAAACTCACAGCGATTTGGAGGAGGGCTTCTTCACTTTTGGCCTCTTTCGGCGATGAACTGGCCTGAGGCATGCACAGCACGTATACACGCGCAGGGCAAATGCACGTGCATGGAGACAAACAAACAGGTATATACACACACACACACACACACAACACACACAAGTGTACATACATGCATGCGCACAAGTACACACACACACACACACACGCACACAACAAAGACAAGCAATTAGGCGTCTTTTACAGAAAGGGAAGAGCAGAAGCTGAAAAGCAGGCTTGAATCTTTTTTTTTTTTGGTGTTCTTTGATGGAGACAGCACGGAAAGGGGTTCAGATTTAGAACAACATCACTATAGTTTATTTCCTTAACTCCCCAGGCCACTTACAATAAGCAGATACTTAACCGAAGACTCACTAGGGAGGCAGAAATCTCCCAAAGTTCATATTGTAACTTGAATTCCATCTGCAGTGTTTGTAAAAGCAATCAGCTGTGAGCTGTTCAGAGGGAGAAATACCTGTATTCGTTGAAGTGGTTTCGTTCCTTTCCTCCTGGAAGGAAGTGAAGGGAACGTTAATCTCAGTCTGAAATGACTGAAGACATAATAATAAATCTGGTTTACCTGAGAGACATTTTACTCACCCTTCTCTGGGCTGCACTGCTTATGCCCCTTGCAGCCCCGCAAGCCCATGAGCTGTTGATGCATTGAATTCAGAGCGTTGCGGTCAAGAGTGCTGACAGCATTTATCAGCTGCAGAAACAGAAGGGACCAAATGTTAGCAAGGGCTTTGGAAACTCTGGAAAATCTCTGGAAAACTGTACCCCCTGTGCTCAAAGGAATGCAACATGAATCACGTGGGAATCGTTTTATTGTTTTTTTGTTTTCAGGTATTCCTATCTATCTTTATGTGTGTTTTTGTACTAATAAAATACCTGGTACGGGTCGGTGTTGAGGTCAAAGTATTCCAGGAAGCCGGTGGCAAATTCACAGAACAGGAAGTTGTGTGTGTCATTGATGGTCCTGAGACACCAGTATGTGTTGTTGTTGGCACTGGTACATGCACAGAATGGACCCACTGAGGAAGGGAGGAGTAAGTTTGGAAAATAAAATTTTAAAAGAGGGTGACAAAATATTTTTTTAGCGTATTTTCAGTGGAAAATAGTGCCAGAAACAAAGAATATGTAGAAAAACACGGAGTTAGGTTGAATAGTATTTGTATTCATTTATCTCCTTTTTTCATGGGAAAGTTCCTGGTTTAAATTATCTGGAAATGTCTAAATGACAGCCATGATTAAGTTTAAATGATCAAATTAAGTCATATTTTACATCTTATTAAACTAATGTGATATTTTTTTAATATGTTCTGTAGACAAAAGCTATAAGAATGCATCAGAATATCATGGAAAATGATAACATGGAAAAGTTTATTTCATTATTTGACTATTCAACCATACTCTCCATCTCTCTCATCACTTCCTACAGTCAGAGATTATTCCTCACTTGTCCAGAAGGGGGCAGTGTGCCAGTGATGGTTGTCATGGGTGAAGCAGGTAAGGCCAGGCATGCTGCAGGTGTCGTTATTCTGAAGGCGCTTGAGGAATTTACGCAGTTTTTTTCTGCGTTTCTGTTCCTTCTGAATCCACTGCGACTTCTGCTTGGATGATATTCTGATAAGAAGAAGAAAAACTCTTAGTGAGAAAATTTAAACTTCTCAACTCAACTTTGTTTATTGAGCACTTTAACACGTCAGTTGAAACAAAGTGCAGAACATAGGGAAAAAGACAAGATATGAAAATGGGTGCAAAGTAAAATCAGAATCAGTAACAATAAAACAATAAAAGCACCTAAAAATGAACAATAAAACAAAAAATAAAACAATAGAAAAGGAGTCTCTTGCTGGATTTAAGGCCAGGGCATAAAAATTAGTCTTCAGGCGGGTTTTAAAACTGGACAGTGATGGAGCTTCTCCAACTTGTAGCGGCAACACGTTCCACAATTTAGGAGCAGCGACTGCACCCCTCTGAGTTTCTGCCTAGACCTCGGTACTGTACCTCCAGAAGCTGATCAGCTTATCTGAGGCACCTGGCGAGTGGGGAAAGGATCTCAGAGAGATACAACGGGGCCAGACCATTTCAGGATTTAAAAACAAATAAAATAATCTTAAAATGAATCTAAAATGCACAGGCAGCCAGTGAAGCGATGCTAAAATTGGCGTAATGTGGTCTCTCTTAAGCGCTCCAACCAGAAGACGAGCGGCAGCATTTTGAACAAGTTGGAGATGCGAGAGAGACGACTGGTGGACTCCAAGATAAAGCGCCTTACAGTAATCCAGCTGGGAAGTGATGAAGACATGGATTACTGTCTCAGAGTGCGGAGCGGTTAAAATGGTTTAGCCTTGGCGAGATGACGGAGATTAAAAAAGCTCGACTTTACCACTGATTTAATCTGGAGATCTAGTTTAAAATCACTGTCCAATTTAAAACCCAACTTTGTGACAGCCAGTTTAAGAAAGCCAGCCAAGGGACCCGGATCACCTGGGTAGGGGCCACTGGAGCCATTCGGCCAAAACACCATGGCCTCTGTGTTCTTTTCATTAAAACTCAGGAAATTTAAATGGTTATTTCATTAGAAATCATCTTAAAGTTTACCTGAGTGAGCGCATTTGTCCTACATTGAGTTGGTAAGCCTCTTTACTCTTGAGCAGATAACTGTAAAGACAGAAGACAGCTGTCACATCTGGTGGATCTCGGTGATGGTAACAAAAGGCGAACTGATGAATTCTCACCTGGGAGAGTTACACTGACATTCCTCTGGCCGAACCTTTTTCAGGTGACCTTTGACCTCACGCAAATTCTTGATTTTGGTCTGCAAAGTTTCAATCTAAATGCAGCGAGAAAGATCACAGTCACTTGAGGCTCATTATGCAACCCTTACAGTGTGTAAAACAGGATTTATCTAGTGGAATTAGCAAGAAACAATTAAGACAGTACCTCATGCTCAATGTGCAGTTTGTGGTCTTTCCATGCTTGAAGGGATTTATAGAGACCCCCGTCACACTTAACTGTGTCATTCATAAGGATGGAACATCTGCAGAGCGCACACACAAAATGTTAATATAATATAGCATGACTAAATCCCTAAAGCCCAATATTAATTTCCAGTCTAATTAATTTTCCATCTTTTATGTCCAAATATATTATGCATTCATAGATTACTCAGTACACACACATGCACACACCTGTAAGTGACTTTAAGAGCAGCAGGTGGTGCGAGTTTGTTGCTGATGGTGGATTTGGCTGTAACTCCCATGCCACTGAATTCTACATCTTCTAAGTCATTCCCTTCTCCTCTTGTCATGTCTCTGCTCCAGCTGTTGTTCCTGGATCCCAGGGGTTGATAGCCCTTCTCCAGGTCTACAGCATACAGGTCTCCATCCAGCTCAAATGACACAGAGCGGGCCCAACGCCTCCTCGACACAGTCTTACTAGATTTCATCTCTGCATAAGACGAGACAGACGAATCTGAATAAGACGAAAAAAGGTTTTGTTTTTTTTACATACTGTATATCATGGTGTATCATGATGTAGACAAGAAACACACGAGCAAATTTCAACAGAATTATTTCTTGATTGAAGGTGTGCTCATCTATTCTATTCGACCACTTGATGGCAGCACTGACACACGCCTTTTATCTCATGAATACTTCAAAAGCTGGTTATTTTAGCTCGAGATTAATGGCCCTCTTTGTAGCCTCCTGCAAGGTCGTTTCAAGAAAAGAACCCATCTTTCAGAACAAAATCAGAATCTATTAATACGTACAGGAAAAACAGTATGCGTGAGTGAGGAAAGGGACTTACTCTTTTTGTTCAGCAGCCTCTTCCTCTTCAGGGTGGATGTTTTAAAGCCCAAATCGCCGCAGTTACAGCTGTCGGAATTGGACTCAAGAGACATTGTGGAGGCACTGCTGGCCATCAGAGCCTGCATACGTGGAGCAAACAGACTGGCCATGCCCTTACACTTATACAGTCTCAGCTTGCCGGTTGGGTCCTCCACACACTGCCACTTCTGAAACACAACCCCGAGAAATATAAATATAGATTGATCTTTGGGGTTAAAACCATCGCATGGCATGTCTTTAAGCAGCTCTTCCATTTGGGAATGTGCTCAAATGATTTGCATAAATCTGTAAATGTACCATGTAGTGCCCTTAAAATGGCAATTTCCAGATCCAGTCTTCAGATCTTTAGCTAACCTTGAAGCTCTTTAAATACACACACATGCCACACTCTATGCTCTTCATTTTAAAGCATTAAGAAAACATTTATGTCAAGTAAAACCGGAGAGTACAGTGACTGAATATCACACTCAGTAAATTTTAAACCAGATTGTAAATCATAAGCTCAGTCTCGCTACTCTCCATTTCATTCTCCTGAAATTTTAATAAACTGTCTTTCTTAGCTCCTGCAGGTCAAGTACCTGTCCTGGCTGCTGGCAGGAGGTCTGGTACTCTGCTTTCTGGCACAAGTCCTTCACCCTCTGGTGCTTTGGCAGGAAGTTCTCCTCCTGGGCCATTTCCTTCTCATCGGACCTCTTATGAGGAAGCTTCCTGAAAGCCCAGAAAAACACGTTGACAAGGAGTCTGATGTTGTCAGAAGACAAGATGTGAAATAAGAACATGTCTTGCAAAAAGGTCAATCAATACAGCATACCCCCTCTCCACCAGGAAGGAATCTCTCCATGTTTTACTTTTTCTGTTCAACTGGAACCTGGGGGAGAAAAAAAGGGAAAAACACCATGTTGTGATATTTGCACGGAACAAATATGCACACCATTTTGAAATGCCATGCTTAAATGGCTCTACAAGATGGTGGTGTTGCACATTTATACATGGACTGCAGATTTGATCACGTACAAGAAAGCTTGAAGTTTTGGTAAAAGGTTTAGACAAATCACTGTCTGACACATGGACAGCTAATTCTGGCCTTTTAAATGCCATTCCCAACCTGTCTACATGCCAAGATGCTGAGTAAAAAATGAATGAGTTCACCTGTTTACTGGCCGGTCTGTGGCCAGCAGCTTGAGAATAGACTTGCCATCCATTTCTGCAGGGATATCCACGCCAGCCATGTCCAGGAGAGTTGGTGCCAGGTCAATGTTTAAGACTATGTGAGGATTACTGCGGGGTGGCAAGAAAATATTTTTATATAGAATTTGATGCGCTAAACAAATCTCAACATCACTAATCTTATTATATCAGCCTCCAACAAGTGCTGAGAGAAATATCTGGGTTGTTTGCTACTAAATTAACTTCTAAATTCACCAGCATGTGAGTAACTTTAAAGGTGATCTATAGAACTTGTGTTCCTCCCGGTCAATAGTCGGCGTTTTCATACTCAGCCGCTCTTGCTCCTACCGTCAGCTGCACCGGTTGCCAGGTTCGCCGAATGTCCACGATGGAGAAGCCGTGATTATGTAGTCTGCCGTGATGTCAACCGATGAGTCTTACTGGTAATGTATCGGATTCTTTCTTGTGTGCCATATGACGCCATTACACACTGCAACAATCGCTGTGTAAACATTTTTAGATCGCAAAAAGCGGACGGTAGTAAATGCGGATTAGCAAACAATCTGGCAGCTTGTGTGCTCCACTTCTTATGACCTCAACGGCCTTGATGCTGTTGGCTGAGAGACTTTTGCTGTCGAGGGGGGTGAGGCAACCAAAGGACAATATTTACATTTTTGGGACCCATAACAAAATATAGAAAATTATTTTTGGACAAAATATTTATTTTTCTCCAAAATGAAGACTTTTATTAAACACCCCTTTCGACTTTCTGTGAGTGTATTATTGTTTGAAAAATATCAGTTTTTATGAAAAAGTTCTATAGATCACCTTTAACATCAGAAAACTTAATATGGCAGAAAAACAACAGTGGAACTCACATGGCGCCTTGCTCCACATTAGGTCCTCGCATAAAGAAGGGCACCCGGATATCAAACTCATAAGGCATCGATTTTCCCTTCACCAGACCAAACTGGCCGATGTGATAACCGTGATCTGAGGTGTAGATGAGGTATGTGTTGTCCACTTCACCTGTCTCCATCAACACGTTGTACACCTATGGCAGATATAACTCATTAAACACCCACACAGTGTGAAGTTTCAGTTTATGTTTGATAGCTTAAGTCTCTTGTGCCAGTTTCAAGGAAAAGGGGGATTGAACAATTTACCAAGTGTGTCAGTGAATTCATTATCCAGCCCCAGTCAGAACAAGCACAGATCTCCCAGGACCTGAGGTTGTCAGATGAATTTCATGTGTGCGTCTGTGTTTAAGTGTGTATGTGTGTTTAAGTATACGATTGCCTGTCTGCTTGTCTGCTTACCTTCTCCACACTGTCATCTACAGACAGAAGCGTCTGCATCCTCCTGCGCTGAAGCATGTTAGTAAATTGCATGTGGACAGGCTTCATAGGTCCAGTGTAGCGGAGGATCCAGTGTTTGTCTGGGTTGGGGGCGTAATTGTAGCTGGGGGTTCTTTAAAGGTGGAAAATAGAAAAAAAAATTTCTTGCATATTTAGGGAATAAGGAATAGTTTATATAATAACATATTTGTACACCTAAATAGTGCATGAGCCTAGCATAACATCTTGCCAAAGGAATCCAGTTGAAAATTAGCCTGCTGGCTAACACTGGCACATTTACAGAAATGTTGATTAATGTGCACTGTCCTTAAACAAATAAATGAAATGAAATTAAATGAAATTCTGTTTACCATACATTTATGCTTACGTGTTGACCAAATATGAAATTTGTCCTTGACTTTGTCCTTGGCTGCCAAAACTCAGCCACATGCCCACCACATGTGGCCTACAAGGAGGTTGTCATAAGGCAGGCTTCCCATATCAGGACCACTTCTTGCCCACAAAATCCATATCAGGCCAACAACTGACATCTGGTCCATTTCTGGCCCACACAACACCTACCAATGCTGCAATTAAGCCATAAGTGCCAACGGTACCATGGATTCATCCCAAACATGTCTGCTATGTGGGTTTACAGTACAGATATGAACAGCAGATTCACAGCAAAGTTAGCTAGTGTTTCTTTAGACAAGATTGAAAACATTAGCTTACATAAACCACATTAAAAAACAGTGTTGCAATCTATAGGGCTGCATAGTGTGATTAGTATCTAAGTCTAAGTCATTTTGGAAATAGAAAATGCTAAATAGCTACAGTAAGAGGGGTCAAAAAGAAAATCTATAACGTTTAAATGAATCGATTTGACTTATAAGAACTGCTAATACCATGCAGCTTACTCTAATGTAGTGTAAAAATGAAGGCCAAGGTGAGGGGGGATTAGCACCAAAGTAGTGCAGGATTTTTAGTGCCTTGCTCTCCTCCTTTGGTTGATGAGGACAGACGGAGATGGAGTGAGAAAAATAGCCAGAGATGACGCTCTCAGCTAACATCACCCGGGGGAGAGCACATTTATGGAGAGAGAGCAATTAAAAGTTTGCACAAAGACACTGGAGCTGAATTTTCTGAATATTCTGTGTATAAAGGCTGTGTGGCACAGGTTAATGATGCTGGGGGGATTAGATGAAGCAGGATGAGCATGTGAGGGGGTTGTAGGGAGGGGTAGAAGCTGCAGTCTCATTACTGGCCCTAGAAACATCTCTGGAGGCCAGAAGTGGGTTTGCCATTAGCTAGCAGCATGGAAAGTTAGGAAGACAAAGGTTTAAATGAGATGTGTGTGTGTTCAGCGTGTGTACGTGCATGTGCATGTGTCTAAATATTACCTATGCATTCAACATAAATCATTTATGGCTTTCTTTGATCATGGCTGACAAAACAGTACAAATGAACAGGGCTCATTATGGTGGGGAACACTAATGCAAACAACGTTTGAGCCAAATAAACTGGAGCGAAACAAACTGTAAGAAGAAGCGTCAGCTGCCAACAACATACTGCAGGCAGAGGAACATGAGATCACTTTAAAATGATAGAATCTGTGTCATTCTGGGTCAAACGAAAGGAAGCATAAATGCAAGGCTGCGTCACATGCAGGCAAGCAGCAACAAAAATATACAACTGTACCCTTGTATTTGTTAGTTTTGTCCCAAGGGGAACAAACAAAATATACCATAAATAGGCAAAAACTATTAAACGCTTTGCAGTTTTCCCTGTGCATTTATAATTAATCAATGAATATCCCAAAAACCTGAAACAGTCTGATGTTTCGTAACCTGGTTAACCATAGAGCTTGTTTTCTGGTATAAGCTTACATGTGGTGTGATGCGTTGGGGAAAGCAGAGCTGTACTGCGGGGCAGAGTCCTCTGGACCGTGCGGGGCAACATGACTCAGGACCATCATGACAGGCCGATGTGGATACATCTTCTTAGACATACGGAAATAGTTGATGCTGTCATTCGTAATGATGTCTGTCAGGTAATCCTGTGGAACAAGCAAACATTTTCCATGAAGCACTCAGTAAGTGGCAGAAGTGAAGAAGCACTGCTGTGCTGGGCCACTGCCAAAGACTCAAAGCCAAACATTATAAGTTGAACTGAATACACAAAACAAAACTGATCAACAACTTAACCTATGATCCTTTCAACTCATTTACTACCAAATCTTTTTCATAATATGTTTTCCAAATTGTATTGGGTTGCAAAAGAAATATCAGTTGTGTTGCCTTTACTGTTACATCATATCCCTTTTAAATCATCTCAGCTCATTTCAACACATTTTTAGGACATCCCATGCACTTAGGTCTAAAAAAATTAATCGGAAATTTCACCGGTTATTCCTCATTTATCCAACAGGCATGGTGTAAAAATGTTAGTTTGCTGGGATGGACACTTGTTGAAATATGACTTATTCATTGAGAGGGGTATAGGTAAACTTTAGCATGATTTTCCTGCATTCCTTTTTGTTCCCTCCATTTTCAGATGTCAATATCTTAAAGACCCAAAATCATGTTTTTCATGTTGTTAGCATGTTCTTGTGGTATTTTTCTAAAGCTAGAGGACATATCTTAAGAAAATTAAGCTCAAAATTGCATTTTTGAGTATTTCTGCATTCAAATTGCTGTGAACCAATGGCAGTGACTAAAAGGCAGCCTAAAACAGACTGGAGTTGTGATGTAACAACTCCACTGGGGGG
>JAPMNP010628614.1:0-18234 GCA_029874935.1 Atherina boyeri
CCAGGTCTGGAAAAGTATGGGAAATGTAAACAATTCTTTGTAAAAATATTCACATTTCCAAGACTTTAACCACTGTTCTATTTTCTCAAAAGTCCTTCAAGCATCGCAGTTGTTGGTACTTGGCTACGAATTGAGGTGCGTTTTAGATTGCAACAATGTTGACAATTGCCCACCGAACTTCACAGATATACACCTTAGTTGGTGAGAGAGTTGTGCTCGTTAAGTTAGTTGTGTTCGTCATGATGGGCAAATGTAAATTTTCGGAGGATTGGCTGGCAAAATATGACTGGTTGGCTAAAGACCTGCAGTGATCATCAAAAGGCTACTGACAAGTTCTTTGTCTTTGCCAAGCCCAATGCACTCAGGAAAGCAACTAAGGAAAAAGAGATGCAGCTAGTGCAATATGACAAAGAAATATAAATTCCATCTGAACTTGATCAGTAGCCTGCGTGTATGTGTGCACGGTTGGGGGGGATTAAATTAGTTCAACTGTTTATATACCACATGAAATAAAAAAAAAGCCATGCTCTCAATATAACTGGGTTTGATCTTTATTTTTAGTGATTTGTATTAGGCCTACCTAGCTGAAATCGTCCATAATTCATTCAGTGACAATAACACATGCTGAGTAATCTAAACAAACGATAACTTCCATAATTTATTCACGTGACGCATAGACTGTGATATTTCAGCCTGGAAATTTATGTCTGGAGAAAGTATGGAGTTTTGATGTTGCCAATATAGGAACCCTGTTTCCAGCATTTTGGTGTTCATATCTTAGTTATGAATATCAAAATAAGGTAGTTTTATGCACTCCGATCCACATGAACAAAATGTCCACTGCTACTGTATGATTTTTCTTTTCCTTTCTCAGGGTACCCAGTCTTAGCGCCTGCAGCCTACTATGATCAGACAGGGGCCTTGGTGGTCAACACTGGAGCCAGGAGTGGCCCTGTCCGCCTTATGGCCCCCGCCTCTGTCATCATATCTCCCTCTGCAGCACAAGCAGGTAACACAGTAATTAAATTTAAGCATATGATAAAAAACCTAAACTGTTGGCTGCTAACTGTAGACTGCAGTATGCTGAATATTGATCTAAAGACTAAACTGTAGATTACATGTTGTGACTTTTAACAACATGTTTTAAATGTTCCATCCAACATCAACATGCAATTAAGAGATTATAGGGCTGTGTTTTAAGTCCATGGTTAGATTTGTACCAGAAGTTCCCATAGGTCTGTTTTCATCAGTATAAGTTATTGAAAACTATTGTTAGAAAATAAATGCATAACACACTTTAAATGATGTTTAATACTCTAGATACATGACGATTCGTTAGAACTGTCTTTGTAATCCTTCAAAATACTGGGAAACGGGGCGGTGTGTGGCGCAGTGGGTTGGGCGCCCGCCCCATGTGTGGAGGCTGTAGATCCTCGTCTGCAGCTGTGGTCCTGGTTCGATTCCTGGCCTGTGACCCTTTGCTGCGTGTCATTCCCTTCTCTCTCTCNGATCCCTTTCCTGTCGAGCTACTGTCATAAAGGCCACTAGAGCCCAAAAATCCTTTAAAAAAAACATACTGGGAAATCACTTTGTTGTTTTACTTCTCCAGTTGCAGCAGCTGCAGCCTCTGCAGGTGGTGCCAACGGTGGTTTGGGCGGAGGGGCTAATGGTCCGTTCCGTGCCATGACATCCCAGCAGCCTCAGCAGCAAGGTGGCCCCGGCGGTGCTCTGGGAGGAAGTTCTTTCTATGGATCCTCCTCCCTCAGCTCCTCCTCCCAGAGCTCCTCACTTTTCTCACAAGGTTCTGCCCAGCAAGGACCAGGTTCTGCCTCTTTGGGCTTCAGCCAGCCTTCCTCGTCCTCCCTTGGAGCCACTCTTGGAGCCACACTGGGAGGTTTTGGCACTGCAGGTAAAAATTCATCTTTTCTACATATTTGTTTCTTCTTTCTACTGTTAACTATTTCAGATTAATAAAAATGGCCAGTAATAAAATGTTGCTGCAAATAGTTGAATATAAAAATCCGCTGGTTAGTGTTTCAGTTCCCACAGATACCATGGTTCATATTCATACCATTGTCTCCCTCTAGTGGCCAACTCGAGTGGTGGTAATGGTTCCAGGCGGGACTCCTTAACAGGAAACAGTGAATTGTACAAGCGCACGCCTTCCAGCCTCACCCCCATTGGCCATGGAGGCTTTTATAACGGCACCTTGGGCTTCAGTCCATCTCCTGGCCCTGTGGGCATGCCCCTACCCAACCAGGGGCCCTCCCACTCCCTCACACCCCCACCTTCCCTGTCTAATCACAGCTCCTCATCCAACCTCAATCTAGGTAAGTGTCTTAAATGTTTGGTTATTGATTTATTAAGGTCTTGATGGTGTGTTATGCCACCTCAGTGCAAAATTTGGCCTGTCAAATTATTAAAACTGCAAAAAAAGCCATCTTAAGATGTGAGTAAACCATTTTTGTCTAATATAAAGAACTTCAGCTCAACTGTCTACAGACAAAGTGGTAATTTATATTCTGTACATGTTTAGAGTTTGACTCATTCCCAAACATCAACTAAACCCTTATACTAATATTTAGTTCCCTCAAAGACCAGATTTTTTAGGAAGACTCATGCATGAATGTACTTATGTTGACTCGGTGTCAACATGTTTGCTGCTTCTACTGGAGATGGGGAATGCATTAAACCTGTTGAAGAGCTTTGTGGAAGATCAGTTTTCTTCTAAAAGATTTATACGGGCACACTATGGTAGATTTTAGTTTTGGGTGTTTTTAAGTGTAGTTTTTAAGTGAATGGGATATACCGTAGGAAATGCATCTCAAGGGCTAATGTATTCATATTTTGGGCAGTACTGCCATCAAGTGCTCATCAAGTGTATTCGTGCTGTAGGACTCAATTGACATTTTTATCATGCAATCTTTAAGAAATAATCCTCTAGTGTAATAGATTCTAAAAAAAAAAAGAGATATAAAGCAAGGAATCATTACTGTAGCTGTATTTGATGTTCATATTCATAAGACAAATACAGCAGGGATAAAGACATTTATCCCTGCTGTAAATGTTTTATGTGTATGCTTGTATAAATGGAAAGAATGTATTTGATCCATTTATATAATGGAAACATCAATGGAATTTTTTAGTTTTTGGAATGCTCTTTTATATTTTTCTCTGGTTCAAAGACTTTTTATTTATTTATTTATTTATTTATTTAGTTTTAGTCAAATCTGACAAATTTTCATTCTGTATCACCCCACAGGTGGCCTGACCAATGGCAGTGGTCGTTTCATCTCTGCAGCCCCAGGTGCCGAAGCCAAGTACCGCAGCGCCGCCAGCTCAGGCTCCTCCCTCTTCTCACCCAGCAGCCAGCTGTTCCCGTCATCGCGGCTACGCTATGGCATGTCGGATGTGATGCCTTCAGGCCGGAGCCGCCTGCTTGAGGACTTCAGAAACAACCGCTACCCCAATCTGCAGCTCAGAGACATTGCTGGTCACATCATGGAGTTCAGCCAAGACCAGCATGGCAGCAGGTACATACAATCAAATCCCTCCTGCCTAAAACTTTCTTATGAATGACCAGTACCCTATTGTTGCTGTGTTTTAGCTTAACATCAAAATATTTGCCCATCCGGTTTTATCTGCTGAAGGTCTATAAAACCTGATATGATACGACAGGATTGCTGGGTATTATGCCGTAACTCACTAAATGCACAAAAAGGAACAAAATAACTTAAGCCAAACAATTGTCAAACTAATCATAAAAGACAAGCAACAAATCTTTTTAACTGAATTGAAGCTAGAAGCCAAATTTTTTATTTATGATCTATCTGTCATCAAACACACTTTTCCTGTTTACCGTATTTTCCGGAGTATAAGTCGCAGTTTATTTCATAGTTTGGCCGGGGGTGCGACTTGTACTCGGGAGCGACTTATGTGTGAAATTATTAACGCATCGCGGCCGCTTTTCCACTATTCTTCTCTGCATATTTCACAACGGAAATCTTAAATTTTATATGGCAGAAAATGGCAATCGAGCAGCAGAAAGAAAGTTTGGAGTTAGTGAGAAAATTGTAAGGGACTGGCGGAAAGCGGAGTTGCGGCTCCACGCCCGGGTAGTTGCCAAGGAGATGAATCTAAATGAATTTGCAGGAGGACCTTCTTGGTGTTACCGCTTCATTCAACGCAATCGCCTCTTTATCAGAGCAAGGACAGCGATGTCCCAAAAACTGCCAGCAGACTTCCAACCCATATATAGTTATTTGAAGGACTCTTACCGTTATGTTACGCTAACATACCAGGCACGTTCTCAGTTCGTTGTTTATGCGTCATGCTTTATGCATGTGCACATTATGCTAACGTACACTTATTCAGCCTTTTGTTCTCTATTCTATTTTTTATTTTAAATTGCCTAAATGAAATGTCTATTCTTGGTGTTGGATTTTATCAAATAAATTTCCCCCAAAAATGCGACTTATACTCCAGTGCGACTTATATATGTTATTTTCCTTCTTTATTATGTATTTTCGGCTGGTGCAATTTAAACTCCGGAGCGACTTATAATCCGAAAAATACGGTTCTTTCTTTTAACTAACTTGTGATCTCTCATGTTATCCACTTGAATCCTCCATCTGAGCCACATTGATCTGATAATTTAGTGGCAAAAAATGTAAATGGCTTTACTGTGAAAGACTGGCCCAATCACCAAATCTAATTGACAGGTTCTTCATATTGGGATGTCTAAATTGTAATGGGGCTGCCCAATAATGGAAATAAATCCCAATCATGATTTGTTCTTGGTCAATATTGAAATTCAAATGATTAAACGTGATTTACTTGTTGCGCCAAGGCAGAAGATTTGACCAGGGTGTAAGAAGCCAGGACAAGTGTGGAACAGAGGTTGCTCCAGGTAGAAGGGCTTTGCACCTCAAGGACGGGCGTTCTGCCGAAATAAGCACCCCTGCCATGAAAAGCACAGCGCTCATTTCGGCACAACGGGCCTCCTTTGAGTGTTTTTGGACAGGGTAGGGGTCTATGGTAGCCATGCTGCTCATTGAGAAGAGTAGGAATAATGTGAGCTTTCACACCAGTCTCCAATATCATCTGAACAGGTCAGTAGAGGGGTCTGAATACACACTAAATATTGTGACAAAGTCACTACGCTGGCAACAGTGTCCACAAGAATGGCTAATGAAACACTTTCGGAAGCTGTATAATTGTTTCATTTTAAACATTTAATTTAATAATTACATTTTTTTTTAATCACTGGTTTTTTCTGATCATTTGGAGCTGAAATAAAAATTTTATATATTGCACAGCCCTAAATTGTAATGTGTTTTCTCACAATTAACTTCAGACTATCATTTCTGTCTGATATGGATTAAAAGATCTTCCAGTGGCTTTGGTCAGTGATGTAACAACACTGTTCAGGTTGTTCGCTTAGGGCTGAAACAATATTTCATTTTTTATATAAAACATGATGGAAACATTCAGGATTTGCTGATGTTTGATGATAACCCTAGACTATTTCTGTTAACAATTGTCACTTATGACAAGAAAATAATATATGCTATGAAAATATCATGTTTTTGCTCAGTTTATATTGTCATTGGCTCTAAACAGGTGAGTCCATGAGCAAAAATGTGTCATTTTTCCAGACCTGATTACTTTGAGCAAACAGTTTGGGTGGTGGTATTCTTTTTTAATTCTTCACACATTAAATATTTTAACGCATTGTCAGTGACAATGATCTCAGCTGTGTTCTATGATACAGTCTAGAGATGTGCTAATTTGGAAGTAGGGGGCCATGGAGACCACTCTGGGGTTCTGGTTTCAGGGTCCGTTGGGTTGGAACCTACTATACCTGTGATGCAGACTTTTCCACTGAAATGATCTATTTATACACCAAGAAGTCCAGTAAACACACTCCAGACATTTTCTTCCTTCATTCTCCTTTTCATCCTCATCTGTCATCCATCACTTCACCTCACAGACTGCTCAGTTCCTTCAGCTCCCTCTTTGTACTTCCTCCAGTCTGAAATTCATCTCCTTTTGTCTGAGTGTTCCCTCAGGTTGAAGATAAAGAAGTTGTTTCTGTCTCACTTTATTGCTGTACTTGTTTATTTGTCTTCAATGTCATCCAGACTTTATAAATCCCCTCCAGGTACTAAGTGGATTTCAGGAGAACCGTCTCTTTCTCTTGAGGCTTTCTCTCATTGCCAAAGCAAATGAAAATGAAATCTTGAAGAAGAAAACAAGTAAACCTGTGGTGAATACTTATTCTCTCTGACTTTTAAAGGTTTATCCAGTTAAAATTAGAGCGAGCAAGTTCAGCAGAGCGCCAGCTTGTCTTCAGTGAGATCCTGCAGGCGGCCTACCAGCTCATGGTGGACGTGTTTGGAAACTATGTTATCCAGAAGTTCTTTGAGGTGTGTATGAGCAGTTGACGCAACGTATGATTTGAGATGCTGAGATAGAAATGTGTGAACATTTTAATGCCTTAAGACTAAACCTGTTTTTCTTATGCTCTTTTTATACTGTCTGGATGTCATGTATACATAGTATTGTTAAATGGATTAAAGGGGTAACAGGCTTGTTTTGTTTTTTAGTTTGGCAGCCTGGACCAGAAACTGGCTTTGGCCGAGAGGATCCGAGGTCATGTGCTGTCGTTGGCTTTGCAGATGTATGGCTGCAGGGTCATTCAGAAAGCTCTGGAGTTCATCCCCTCGGATCAGCAGGTCATTGTAAGTACAGTCGTACCTATTTGACCGGGAGCTTGTAAATGATAAAAACACACTGTGCTTTTACACTCAAGTGACCCTAATTAAACTTGTCATTCCCTGGCTTTTGTTTTTTCCTTAAAGGGAGAAAAAGGGAAAAAAAAGCTTTGTATTTTAGTGTCCCAATTTCAAAGAATATTTATTATCCCTGCACTCACAATTCAGTTGTAAAGGTGAGAGTGTTCCTCATAGATCACAAATTGCTATTTATACAGCAGAATGCTGCATAGATAAAGAGGCTCGCACTAAGATCATTTTTCATTTTCAGTGTGAGGTTTATGTTGGAGCTGCTTTGTGTAACAGCAGGCTTCTTGCATGCTCTCTATCATCAGCAATGAATGAGGCTAATGATACCACAGTTTATATGCAAATGTTTAACTGCAGGTAGCACGACAAATCTACATGTATATCAACAAGAAATAATTAGCTTAAATTCAGTTTTAGAAATAGTTGGAGTGTGTGTGTGTTTTGTAAAAAGAAAAAGTTATCCATCTCTCTTTAATGGACCCCAATAGCTTTCCCAAAATGGCATCTGTTAAATGTCCAGTGTTATTTGTTGGGCAGTGAACCGCTATGAAAAAGAGTTTGCAAGATGTCTTAAGGCAATATTTTGATTCCTTGCAAACAATTACACATCCCTTCCTCTGTCTACTGTCTTTCCCCTTCCTCCTCCTCATCCCTGCAGAGTGAGATGGTTCGTGAGCTGGACGGCCATGTGCTGAAGTGTGTGAAGGACCAGAACGGTAACCACGTTGTGCAGAAGTGTATCGAATGTGTCCAGCCTCACGCGTTGCACTTCATCATTGAAGCCTTTAAGGGACAGGTTGGTCCCTTCTGTGCTCACACACAAACTACTTTCTCGTTCAATCACTAAAGCCAGCCAGTGCCTGGCTGACATCCACACACATGCACACACATTGTTACTGCCATGAAGCAGCAAGCATATTGTCACTGCTGAGGTACACAGACACATACAGTCCTTTGTAGGGGCAGGTTATGTTGCCTTAGTAACAGAAACCTCAGCCCAGTGACAACAGCCATCTTCTACCTAAATTGTAAATGTTACATTAACATAACGTGTTCATGTTTTTTTCTTCTTTCGTTCATGCATGTGTCATTTTTTAAGCCGACATAAAAGGTTTCAGTTCTGGCACATCACTCAGGATGCTTTGACAGTAAATCTCACTCATGTGAGCTTTTCACTCCTTTTTCATTTGCATGTTGTGTAACTGCATATTTCCTTCTGGGTGGCTCAGATTTGTTTGTGTAGCTGGAAGCAGATGAGGAATTTGCTTTCACCTTCCCTGAAGCGGTGGGTTTGGTCTGTGAAAGTATGTTCCTAATAATTTTGCTACTCTACGTTAACATTTTCTCTGCAACTTATTGAAAAGGTTTTGAAGGGAAAAAGTACATTAATGTCATGTTCACTTCACTCACCTTGGCTTGTTGTGTTTCTCTGGGGAAATTCTAACAATGAATAATTCCATGTGTCTCAGGTCTTTGCCCTCTCCACTCACCCATATGGCTGCCGAGTCATCCAGCGCATTCTCGAACACTGCCTTCCTGAACAGACTCTGCCTATATTAGAGGAGCTCCATCAACACACAGAGCAGCTTGTGCAGGTAATCAACAGCACAAGTAATCACTGTGTGCTTTTTTACTACTTTTTCTATTTTTAAGGATGACAACTCGTATTGGTTTAAATAATCTCCTCTCTGAGCCTCCAGATTTTGGAGATTGGCAAGGTTTGATGTGACGTCAGAGGCACCAGCTGTCCCCTTCAAGTTTTAGTTTATGCGTGTCTGTGGTTTGTTTTATTTAGGACCAGTATGGGAACTATGTGATCCAGCATGTTTTGGAGCATGGGCGAGCTGAGGATAAGAGTAAAATAGTGGCCGAGATAAGAGGCAATGTACTGGGACTCAGCCAGCACAAGTTTGCCAGGTAAATTCCACTGGAAGACACCAACACATCTTTTCAGATTTCATATTTACGCAGTCTTTGAGCAAGGTTTTACTTTCATTTCTCTGCAACTGCAGCCACACCTTTTCAAGGTGGTATGCAGCTTGTGGGATTTGATTTTGCCCTGCTGACTCCTGTTACTAGGACTTTAAAGACACATTTTTCAGAACTCAAAGACCAAAATCACGCTTTTGCTTCTTCCTCCAGCAATGTGGTAGAGAAGTGTGTGACCCATGCGTCTCGGGCAGAACGTGCAGTGCTGATAGATGAAGTGTGCAGCCTGACTGAGGGCCCCCACAGTGCCTTATACACAATGATGAAGGACCAGTATGCCAACTACGTGGTGCAGAAGATGATTGACGTGGCCGAGCCTACACAGCGCAAAATCGTAATGCATAAGGTTGGTGAAGGATGATGGTCACTGATGGCCCTTTTCCACTGCAACTGCACATGGCACAATACAGCACAGTACAGCACCACACGCTTTGGACAGCCAGGATGGTTTTTGTTTTCATACAGTAGGTAGTGGTCGTTAACACCTGGAAGTGGGTGGAGTTGGCGAGGTCAACACTGTTTTGACATAGTTTTTAGATGACACGCCGTGGTCAGTAAAGTAAACACAGCAATGGAGGCATTGGATGACATCGAGGCGTTACTGCTGCTGTTGCTCTGTGGCTTGTAGTCGCCAAAAACAGAGCCAGAAACGTTTAGAAGAGGCGAGGCTGTTGTGTTGTTTTTCCACACATGGTGGGTTATTAGCCCCGAGCTTCGGCACGCATATGACAACAATTTCCTCTGACCAATCAGTGGACAGCAGTCTGTTATGTCATCTTTTGTGTCGATCCCCTGTGGAAACACAAATAAAGGGTGCCGTGTGGAACAGTTACAAATATGTGCAGTCGAAAAGGGTCATAAGTGTACCTAATCATAATGTTGGGATCATTGACAAGGTTCTGAGCTCCATGTTTAGCATTGACTGGAATTACCGATGAGAAACAGCCATGTATAACATAACTGTCATACAGTTGTCCTCAATGGACCTTGACAAAATGCAGCATCTCATGAAAAAATTCAAACATGCAGAGTGACTTGATTAGGAATATTTTTACCTTGCTGGCTTTCCAAAGATGGTATCTATGTGAATGATGACTGGAGTTTGTTTCAGTGCACTCATTCAGAGATAATGAGCATTTACTTGAGGTCTCTAAAACAAGCCAATATAATGTAATATCTGATCTGAAAATTGCTTATTTAATACAAAGATGTTTCTGTGATTGATTTTATCAATATGAACAAAATGTTTTCTTAAGTAAACAAGGGGAAGTTGAATTGTTTTTGTTTTTTTCTAGATTTAAAAACCTGTGAACCTAAGACAATTATCTGAGTTGTTGCTGATAAATGTTTTTTGCTAACTCTTTACTTGCAAAGAATTTTGGAATTTATTGTAAGAAATTAACACATGGATAGGGAACTTTGGTCACTGTCCTGCAGGGTTTTGATGTCTCCCTTCTCCACTGTACTTGATTCATATTAAATGTATCCGACAGCATATTAAGTTCTGCTCAGCAGCTCATTCTTTATAATCAGGTGTGTTGGAGAAGGGAGACATCTAAATCTTGGAGGACTGCTGCTTTCTGGGACCAGACTTGCACCTATTAATTTGCCCCCACTTCCATTGATTATACCCTTTTCAAAGTTATCCGTGCATGTTGTGAGAGTTAAGAGGCTCTGCATTGTTAGAACAGAAAGTCTGACCATGTGCAAAGGCTGAAAGATCCACTGTGAAAGTATATAAGTGCATATTATACAGATGAATTCCCAATAAAGCTGCTCTTATTCTCACGTCTGTTGCTTTTGACAGACCGCTAAATGCATCAGAAATTGATTGAAAAGCAGCCTATAAAGATTAGGTGTCAACATGTGGGCAGGCAAATCTTTTCCAGACTGTTGAGTTTCTCTGATAAAATCCTGCCTTTTAAGGACCACAGCATCAGCTGACAAATCACCATTCAGATAAAACAAAGACAACGTCTGTACGGTTACATGCTCAGCTTGGCTCAGCTTTACATGTAACTGCACTGACTGCTTTCCTGCAGTGTCCACATAAATGAAGGACAATAACACCAATAGCATTGTATTTACCATAAAGATTCAATGTGACTAATGTGTGCATTTGTCCACACAGATCCGGCCTCACATTTCCACCCTGAGGAAGTACACGTATGGAAAACACATCCTGGCCAAGCTAGAGAAGTACTACATGAAGAATGGCGTTGACCTGGGTCCTCTTTGTGGCCCTCCTAATGGCATCATGTAAACTGACCCCAGTCTTACCTTGCCCATCATGAAATCATGTCTACCACCTGAAGGGAGGCTCTCTGCCACACTTCAGGTCACCTTCCTTATGCTGTTGTGTCTACCGGCCCCACCCGACTGACCCTGTCAGACCTTTGAGAAAATATCATACACACTTTACCCCCCCTTCCAATTCCCCATTCACTGAGGATGCGGAGTACCCCTCATGCCACTGTTTCCATGACAACCCTTTGGAAGGAGCCTGTTGCTACAGGCAGCCTTAGTTTTTTTTTTTGTTTTGTTTTTTGTGTTACCCCTCCCCCACCCAAGCCCAGGCCTGCTGAACTGGGGGAAGGAGTTTAGGGAGCAGAGGGAGTGGAGGGAGAGGTGAGACCTGATCCACCCATTGCTTCACTCTCCTCTGGATTTGTTTCCCTTTTATCTCCTCTTTTTGTTGTTTCTGATGAACTTTCACTTTTTGCTACTGCTGCGCACACAATCCTGGCATCCCTTCCTCTTTCTCCCCCATCCCTAGCTATTTACCACTATGAGATGGAACGACTATTTAATTTGTCTGACGTCACAGAATCATAGACAATACACACGCCATCAGCTAACCAGCAGACAGATCATTTAGCATGGGAGATTCGTTTTCTGGTCTTGCTTCTATAAATATAACGTGTATACTTGGTGTAGACCTTGCATATATATATAAATATATATATAAAACTTTGTAGTTTTTCTGGTTTTTGATGTTGAATCTGTATCTATAATGTATCCTAGTAGTGACCACATACTTCTGACTGTATAATTGTACATTTGTAAACCCTTGTAATGTAAAAGTGCTTTACCACCCTTTTTGGTATGAGAGAAAAAAAAAGAAAAACTCACTCTGGAAAAACAAAAAAACAAAAAAAATGGATAAAAAAACCTGTGCATTTCAGTGTATATTCTCACCTCCTTGGTTGTGACATGAGTTGTTGTATATTGTAAATTGTAATATCAAATTTTTGTTTTGAGAAGCCCTTTCTATACAGCGTAGTACTTGTACAAAGATTTGCCACGCTTGGTTTTATCTTTATCTTGTCACTGCTTAACTTAAGACTTCATCTTCTCACTGAATCCCAATTGGACACGTTTTGTTAGACTTGGTGGTGTCTTGCTTATGTTTTTCTTTTTTTTTTCTTTTTTCAACCTTTTTTTTTTTTTTTAAAGATCGTTTTATAGGAATGCTTTACCCCATGAAATATTTGTGTATGGGTACGCTGGCTGGGTGGGAGAAATAGCTTTTACTCATTCAAACCCCTACCCCCCCCAGACCCCTCAATTACCCATGACCATTTTCAGGGGTAAACCCATGGATTGTACAGAGGAGATTCTTTCTTGTGTTTTTTGGCATTTCTCTAGTGCTGTAAGTGCTGTATCATACTGTCAATGTCCTTTTGGGTGAGAGAGGCGGCCCGCCACAGCGCGGTGTACATTTGGAGCAGCCTTGTGTATATTTACTACGAGCACACCTGTAACCATATGTGTATAGTTAACAGAACCTGTGTATGCTTATTGCCTGGGCAACTATTTTTTGTAACTCCAGTTGTAGATTGTCTCTAAACAATTGTGTGATCTTTATTTTGAAACCAAACTGAACAAAAAAAACTTTGAAAATTTTACAGTCTCATGTGTGCTTTATTATACAGAAGAAGTTTCAGCACAGATGGATTTCCTTTCTCTTTTCTTTTTTTGTGTATAATAGAAGAAAGTTTCTACTGTGATCATCTAAAGTCTGCAGCAATGTTGCTGCAACTTAACATGAAACAGAGGGGACTGTTTTCTCCATAGTTTATCCACATTGATTAATTGGTTGATTAATGAGGCTTCACTTACAAGCAACAACCTTAAACAATGAGTGCACCCCCTAAAAAATCTGACTCGTGTACCATAGGTAAGGCTATTATGTTGACTGGTGTTGGTGTCATAAGGGAGTACAGAGGTGAAAATGAATACTTTATTTCAGAGCGTGAGAAGAGATTGCGAATACATTGCAGAGTTGAGCATCTATTCATCTTAACACACCTTCGCTTTTGTCTGAGACAAGGTGAACCTGTTCATACCTGTTTGTTGTGAGCAGGCTGGCTGTGAGCGGAAACGGTCTGCATGGTGAGCTTGAAAATAAAGCCGTGTGTGATTGTGGCATAAATGCTATGGATTTGTTGATTTCTTAAGACGCTAACAGCCACCAGAAGTAACCATGCCCTATAGTGTTTTGGGTTTGTTGTTTTTTTAACATGAAAGGTATTATTTTATGCACTTGTGGATCAAATTTGAGATGCTTCATATTTCTGTCATGCCATTTTATATGTCCATTACATTTGGGAAAAATGATTTTTTTCCTCACAATATATCTTAAGAAATTTTGTTACATTACAGTTTAATATTTTTTACAGAGTATGAAAAGCCTTTAGAAAGTGTTTTTTTTATATGAAAAAAAAAACAGATGGAGGAGCTGAAAATATCTGCAGTGATGAAATAATACTTGCTACAGTTTTCATAACTGTTGAGACCATTTGTTGCATCATTTCTCAGTTAAAAGTCATGTCGGTACATCTTCAGGTGGTTTCAGATAGTAAAAGCACAAAAAAAAAAACTACAGCAATGTGCTGATATTAGAAAAATGTACTTTGTACTTTTAAGTACTTGAATATTTTCAAAAGTAAGTATTTCAGTACTTTAACTTGAGTAAAAGTTTGCCTGTGTTAGTTTTATTCGTAGTTTAGTAAGATTTGACCACAAGTATCAATATTTTGACTGAAGTACTGTAGTTTAGTACTTTGCAGTCCACCACTGCCAATGCGTGTTTTATTATACATCATTGGAAAGCTTGATTAGTCACCTTTACAACAAGGGGTGATTTGTAAGAGTTGTAAATCTGTGGAATGAGCAGCACAGCTAAACATGTGAGTATTGCTGCCCAAAATGTGCCAAAATCCTCTGCAATATTCTCCTGTTGGTATTTACTCGTGTTTTGAGATTCAAGTGCTGCCAGGTGTGTGTCAGTCATAGAGGTATGACCGACACCTGATTAGCACGAAACTTATGGATGTTGCAAAGAGATATATTGCAAAGAGAATTTGCTGCCAGCGGTGATTTCCTATTTCCAGAATCTGAGACCTAACTTAATCTCTTCCCCCACAGAGCCAGGATCATCACAGAGTACCTCCAGAAGTTGGGAGTGGAGAGGATGAAATGACCTGCTGTCAGGTCCAGACCTCAACCAAAATGAACACTTTTGGGATCACCTTGGTCAAGCTGTACCTGCCAAAGTGACCAACACAACCACACTGGTTGACCTTTAATAACTCCTGGTTGAGGAATGGGATGTCATCCCACAGCAAAATGTGACCAGTATGAGGGTGTGCCAAGCTTTGCTGGCTGCAAATGGATCTTTGACATGCTAGTGAGATCCCTGAGGGTAAAATGAAAACTAATTCATCTAGTTTTGTTCTGTAAATAACACATGTAAAAAGGGAACATGGTAGACTTAAAAACTATGCATCATTATCAGTTTTATTGCACATTTATTAAGCTATTCTAACCAGCTAAAACCATGGATGATTTAAGTGCCAAAAGGCCCTTCAGCTCAGACTTAGAACTAGGTCCTCTCCCCTTCAGATACAAAAGCGACTTGAAACAACATGGACATGTTTTGAGTCTCTTTGTAGTTGTTGTGTATTTTTTAGTGGTTATTTTAAGACTCTCTAAATCTAAATTTCTCTCTCTTTTCATCATTTTGCATCTGGTATTTTTCTTCTCCATTTCTTGTTGGTTTTTCACACATTTTGTAGTTTTTAATCCCTTTGTTGTGGTTTTGATTCTGTAGTTTTGTTTTCTCAAAAGTCTGTACCTTTAGTAGTCAATATGAATGATGTCTTGTGTTGGTTTGCACAACTTTGTCGTTATTAAATACTGTAAGGGATTATTAAAGTCATCTTGTCATTTTGTTTTTAGTTTGAAGTCATGCTAAAACCATTTTGAGCCTAGTTTTTTCTGTGTTCTGCTTTGAGTTGATTAGAAGTAGGCTATAAATAACAAGGTGTTTATTTCTAGTTTTTATTTTCTTTCATGTTGTTTTGCATACATTTCTGCAACCCTCTTTGACATACAAAAAAATATCTGAAGCTATGGGGTTCAAAGTCCAATTTAAACGGGCCTGAATAAGTAGCCTATTGCCATGTGAGCAATTACAGCAAACGTATAGTCCATGGGCCAGACAAGATATCGGTACCATCTGGGTGGGCAATTTCTAATTGTTATTTTTTTGTACATATACATCCTTAGCTTATGTTTTGATATGATAGACTTCTCAGACTGGTAGCTTTTTATTGGTTATCACTTCATGAAGTATGTCTCCCCCATATGTAAATTGTGCTCTCAATGCCCGTGCATGTTCCATTATAAGCTTTTAGCCAAGACACCTATGAGTGTTATATACCATTGTGTGTGGTATCATTGCGAAGGGCACAACTCAGGCTTTCAATCAAGCCCTTTATTTAAGCACTATGATAAAAATGGGGGCAACGGCAGCTCTTTCAACCACCAGAAGCAAATAGAAAATGTCGATTTTTTTACCCAAAGCCTGTGCTATCTTTCAATCCTGTGACATCAGTGAACAATATATACGTAGAATAAAATTAAATTGGATTACTCACAAGACTATGAGGATTCAGTTAATGTGTAATATGCATATATCCCTTGAATACCATATTTTATTTTAGGCATAAAACATGAAGGCTACATTCTGCTCAATTCTCTCAGAACTTCCAATTCCATACAGGCCAGACCAGGAATCTATTGAAGTCTATTCTATTTTGTAGACCCGCCATTTACACATTTACTCTAATTTTGGTGTTTTTTCATATTTGAGGTACTGTTTACTCTCTATGTACATTATTTTCCCACAGCCATTCTATGAAATAATTTGCATTCCTATAATCTTTGTAACATTGTTATTATATGGTATGGAATATATAGTACAATTTTCTGAAAACAGTAGGGCCTATACATCTGTTCATTATTATTTCACCATAAACATAAAGTGCCTCTCAAAAGTACTAATACACCTTGAACTTTTGCACATTTTGTCATGTTTACAACCATAAACATAATGATTTTATTTAGAATCTTTTACTGAAAGTTCACACACAAGTAACAGACATCTGTGAAGTGAAAATGATACATGATTCTGTTATTATTTTGAAAATAGAATAGTGAAAAGTAGGGCATGCACAAGTATTCATACAGATTTTTTCTGAGTGCATTAAATTGCCTTTAAAACATTCCTAATGACTGCTGAATGTTCACACCTTGCCCTAATGATTAAATGTAGGCATCACAGCTGGTGAAAGCATGCATACCTATCAAGGCACTGGTGACACTGTCACCAAGTTAATGGCGAACCTTGGTGATTTCCAGGAACCTTGTGCAGCTCTGTGTGCCACATTTGTGATACAGCAAGCATGGAATGTATTTATTCAAGCCTAGAGTTATGACCAGTGTCATCACCTGTGATGATCACAGCGTCTTGGCTGTGAAAAGCATTCTAACGTTCACAGCTTGGTAAAGCCCGCTGAGTCCGTTTTTGCAAAGACAAAAGTCGACTTTACATATGATGGACCCAATCCTAGATTACAGCCTCACCTGTGATCAATAATTGATCAATCAATTAGTTGGTCTGTATAAAAAGAACCCCACCACACCAGACCTTCACATCAACTGCAACTTGACCTCTGACAACATGCCTAAGATTCACCCTGAGATGGCTGACACCTCAACATGTCTCAACGTCAAGTATAAAGAATAAGAAAATGATTTAAAGAGACTGGATATGTTTTTGACAAGCCCAGGTCTGGCAGACCCCACAAGACAAATGCTCGGGAGGACCGTTTGTTTGTTTGAAAATCCAAGGCCAGACCCTTTTCCAATGCAGCAGAGCTCCACCAGGTCTGGTCACCTCAAGTCCTCATGTCAACCAGAACAGCTTGTAGAGTTCTGTATTGAAATGGCCTCCATGGTCGCATCAGTGCCCAGAAAATTTGCAGTGGGATGGTGTTCCATCGCATACTTCCATCTCTACATCAAAGTTCCTCAAGGCGAAGAAGATCAAGGTGGTCCAGGACTGCCCAGTCCAGTCACAGAGACATGAACATCATTGAGCAACTCTGGGGTAGAATGAAAGAAGAAGCATGGAAGAGAAAACCAAATAATCTTGATGAACTCTGGGAGGCATGTCAGACTGCTTTCTTTGCTATTCCTGATGACTTAATCAATAAATTGAATGAATATATTGTATGTTGAACCGCATGGATGCAGTTCTTCAAGCTCATGGAAGTCATACAAGCTATTAAATATGGATCTCACAGCACCACTACTTAATTCACTGATGTTATGCAACATATTTTTGTATTAGAAGTTAATAATTTGTTCAAATTTCACATTAATCTCTGTGGGTGACAAAACCAATTGTCTTGCCAAAATCTGACATTTTAAACGTTGATTAAATGATCAATCTTTCATCAGTGAAGCTAATGTATTTTAGTATATCAAACATAATTTGGGAGGGCTTTAGCTTTCATATGAGCCATTTCTAAAAACAAAGGATTAATTAAAAGTCAGGTTATAAACTGCTGTTTCTACAAAAGTGACAAGACTTTTGTCAGGGACTGTATTGTTTTGGAAAAGAAAATCAAGGAAAACGGTGTGTTTCCCATGGTTTAAATAGCTGTTCTGACCCCTATCTTTCCCATAAAGCACAATTTAGGCTACTCTTATAATTTACAATTGAGGAATGCAAGAAAGTCTTATTTTTCTGACATCATCACCAGAAACAGTCATAATGCCCTTATTTGCTACAGTTGAAAGATTAACAAACCCTCCTGTGTCAGTAGCACCTGAACTTTACTCCACCAAGGCCTGCAATGACTTTGCCAAATTTTTCACAGACAAAATCCAGAATATTAGAAAAACAGTTGGCTCATCAACAGCAGGTTATTTACTGTGTCCACAGAAAACCAGTTTAAACACAATGACACAGTTTAATCTCATAAACAGCAAAGATCAGGAGGACATCTGACGTCAACTGAACTCCTCCTCTTACTGTTTAGACATCCTGCCCACAGGTTTTTTCAAAAAAGTCTCAAAGACTTTG